>SJYC01102736.1:0-18707 GCA_006408675.1 Madoqua kirkii | reverse complement strand
GGTGATGGACAGGGAGGCCTGGCGTGCTGCAATTCGTGGGGTCGTGAAGAGTCAGACACGACTGAGCGACTGAACTGAACTGAATTGAACCACTGGACCATCAGGGAATTTCCACAGTATTCTAATTTTAAGAATAACACTTTTTCCCCTTGGTGCCCAGTTCACCCTTGGGTGTTGGACATGAGGAAAGGCAGCTGCCCTTAGATTGCCCCAGACCTTGAAGAGACCTCATTTGTCCAGGAAAGGCCAATCAACCTGACCACTCACTTCAGGAGCTCTAGGAGAAAGGGAACTGCCTTTCCTCGCTTTCTGCATGCAGTCCACAAAATTATTTTTTATGATTGCTTTTCCCTCCTAAAAACTTTCCTGAAACTTATTCAAACTTGGTTTTACCTGACCTCTATCCCAGAAAAAAATTTTTTTCTTACCATAATTGCCACTTACAGTAATCAAAAATTCCTTAGGGAAAAAATTTTAAGTTTCTTTGCTTTATAAATATGAATCAAATATCTGTTTATCTTGAATTTTGATGAATATCTCTTTAAATACTTGACTCATCTTGAAAAAGTGAGTTGTCATATTCTTCAGAAGTTCCTTGAGAGAGATCATAAATGAATAACAATAAATCTTAATGCTGCCCTAGAGAAAGAGAGATGATTTCAGATGGCTAAAAACAACCTTTTATCTTTTTGTTAAGAATTTGAAACAATTCAATAATTTATCACCATATGCCATTTTTTTTAAATAACTGCAAATAGAGCAGAACAGATGTTTAAAATTCTAAGAAGGATTCCAGAGGCAGCTCTGGTACCTTTCCTTCTAAATTGTTCAAAATATGGGTTATTCTGTAATATAGCAAATATCTGATCTAGGTTTTCTGTGACCATTCTAATTTAAAAGACTCTGTCATGCTCTATAAATAAGTAAGTTTTTTCCTGGCAGATCATGATTCGGATATAATATCACGATATGCACAAAACTCAGGGAAAATGTCTTTCCTCAGAAATCTCTAGCCTCTGTGCACAGTAACAGAAAGAACTTAAACTGAAATATTGTACTACTATATAATGTAAATATTATATAAAGTAATATACTAGTGCTACAGAGACCCCATGGACTACAGCACCCCAGGCTTCCCTGTCCATCACCAGCTCCCAGAGCTTACTCAACTCATGTCCATCGAGTCCATGATGCCATCCAACCATCTCATCTTCTGTCGCCCCTTCTCCTCCTGCCTTTGATCTTTCCCAGCATCAGAGTCTTTTCCAATGAGTTGGTTCTTTGCATCAGGTGGCCAAAGTATTGGGAGTTTCAGCTTCATGCAGCATGCATCATTCCAATGAATATTCAGGATTGATTTCCTTGAGGATTGACTGATTTGAGCTCCTTGCAGTCTGAGGAACTCTCACGGATTTTCTCCAACACCACAGTACAAAAGCATCAACTCTTTGGCGCTCGGCTTTCTTTATAGTCCAACTCTCATATCATACATAACTACTGGAAAAACCATAGCTTTGACTAGATGGACCTTTGTTGGTAATGTCTCTGCTTTTGAATATGCTATCTAGGTTGGTCATAACTTTTCCTCCAAGGAGCAAGTGTCTTTTAACTTCATGGCTGCAGTCACCATGAGCAGTGATTTTGGAGCCCAAAAAAAGAAAGTCTCTCACTGTTTTCTTTGTTGCCCCATCTATTTGCCATCAAGTGCTGGGAGTGGATGCATGATCTTTGTTTTCTGAATGTTGAGTTTTAAGCCAACTTTTCACTCTCCTCTTTTACCATCATCAAAGGGCTTTTAGTTCCTCTTCAGTTTCTCCCATAAGGGTGGTGTCACCTGCGTATCTGAAGTTATTGGTATTTCTCCCGGCAATCTTGATTCCAGCTTGGGCTTCATCCAGCCTGGCTTTTCGCATGATGTACTCTGCATATAAGTTAAGTAAGCAGGGTGACAATATATACCCTTGAAGAACTCCTTTCCCAATTCTAAACCAATCCATTGTTCCATGTCTGGTTCTAAATGTTGCTTTTTAACCTGCATACAGGTTTCTCAGGAGGCAGGTGAGGTGATCTGGTATTGCCATCTATTGAAGAATTTTCCAGTTTGTTGTTATCCATATAGTCAAAGGCTTTGGCGTAGTCAACAAATCAGAAGATGTTTTTCTGGAATTCTCTTGCTTTTTCAATGATCCAACAGATGTTAGCAATTTGATAAGTGGTTCCTCTGTCTTTTCTAAATCCACCTTGAACATCTGGAAGTTCTCAGTTCACATACTATTGAAGCATGGCTTGGAGAATTTTGAGCATTACTTCGCTAGTGTGTGAGATGAATGCAATTGTGTGGTAATTTGAACATTCTTTGGCACTACCTTTTTTGGGGATTGGAATGAAAACTGACCTTTGCCAGTCCTGCAGCCAGTGCTGAGTTTTCCAAATTTGCTGGCATATTGAGTGCAGCACTTTCACAGCATCATCTTTCAGGATTTGAATTAGCTCAACTGGAATTCCATCACCTCCACTAGCTTTGTTTCTAGTGATGCTTCCTAAGGCCCACATGACTTTGCACTCCAAGATGTTTGGCTCTAGGTGAGTGATCACACCATTGTGGTTATCTGGGCCATTAAGATCTTTTTTGCATAGTTCTTCTGTGTCGGACATGACTGAGTGACTTCACTTCTGTGTAATCTTGCCACCTCTTCTTAATATCTTCTGCTTCTGTTAGATCCATATTGTTGCTGGCCTTTATTGTGCCCATTTTTGCATGAAATGTTCCCTTGGTATCTCTAATTTTCTTGAAGAGACCTGTAAGTCTTTCCCATTCTATTACTTTCATCTATTTCTTTGCATTGTTCTCTTAGGAAGTCTTTCTTATTTCTCCTTGATGTTCTTTGGAACTCTACATTCAGATGGATATATCTTTCTTTTCCTCCTTTGCCTTTTGCTTCTCTTCTTTTCTCAGCTATTTGTAAGGCCTCCTCAGACAACCGTTTCACCTTTTTGCATTTCTTTTTCTTGGGGATGGTTTGATCACTGCCTTCTATACAATGTTAGGAACCTCTGTCCATAGTTCTTCAGGCACTCTGTTTATCAGATGTAATCTCTTGAATCTATTTGTCAATTCCACTGCATAATCGTAAGGGATTTGATTTAGGATTTATTCATACCTGAATAGCCTAATGGTTTTCCCTACTTTCCTTTCCATCTTAAAAAAACACAAATGTGGAACAGTGATACATTTTTTGAGATATTTCTATTTGAGTTGGTTATTTTTATTTTATTTTGCTTTTTAAAAAATCAGAGTGTAGTTGCTTTATCATACTGTGGTAGTTTCTGCTACATAACAAGGTACAGCAGAAATCAGCTGTACAGAATCAAATATATGTATATAAATATCCCTTCCCTCTTGGACCTATTTTTACCCCTTCCCATCCCACCCCTCACATCTGGTCCCATCACTTCATGTCAAATAGATGGGGAAATAGTGGAAACAGTGGCTGACTTTATTTTTCTGGGGTCCAAAATACTGCAGATGGGGATTGCAGCCATGAAATTCAAAGACACTTACTCCTTGGAAGGAAAGCTATGACCAACCTAGACAGCATATTAAAAAGCAGAGACATTACTTTGCCAACAAAGATCCGTCTAGTCAAGGCTATGGTTTTTCCAGTAGTCATGTATGGGTATGAGAGTTAGACTGTGAAGAAGGCTGAGTGCTGAAGAATTGATGCTTTTGAACTGTGGTGTTGGAGAAGACTCTTGAGAGTCCCTTGGACTGCAAGGAGATCCAACCAGTCCATCCTAAAGGAGATCAGTCCTGAGTGTTCATTGGCAGGACTGATGTTGAAGCTGAAACTCCAATACTTTGGCCATCTCATGCAAAGAGCTGACTCATTGGAAAAGACCCTGACTCTGGGAAAGATTGAAGGCAGGAGGAGAAGGGGACGACAGAGGATGAGATGGCTGGATGGCATTGCCGACTCAATGGGCATGGGTTTGAGTGGACTCCGGGAGTTGGTGATGGACAGGGAGGCCTCGCATACTGCAGTTCATGAGATTGCGGAGAGTCAGACATGACTGAGTGACTGAACTGAACTGATCCCACCTCTCAGGGTAATCACAGAGCACTGAGCTGAGCTCCTTGTGCCATACAGCAGGTTCACACAAGCTATCTATTTTACACAAGGTAACGTATATATGTCAGTTATATACATGGTAGTGTATATGTGTCATACCAAAATTTCAACATCAAATTAAAAGCATTGACTGTGATACTGTTGAACTTTGACAGATACTGAGAGGGGGCTCAGGGTAGCCATAAAGAGTAAATAATCTTGGAGAAAAAAATAATTTTTTTTCTTTTATCTATCTACTTATGTTATTTACATTAAAATAATGACTAGCTATGTGAAGTTTATGAACTTGGGCAACTCAATTAACTTAGACCCCAGATTATTATTCTGTACAACAAAGAGTTTGAACTACACGAACTTTAAAATTTATTTCAACTTTAAAATTTTATGGCTTCAGGGTTCATCTTTGCACGTATGTGAAATATTCATGACTGCACTAAAAACTTCATGATAACAATACTTTAGAGTGAGAGAGAATTGAGTAAAAACAATGTTGCTATCCGGAGAAGGCAACGGCACCCCACTCTAGTACTCTTGCTAGAAGATCCCATGGACAGAGGAGCCTGGTGAACTGCAGTCCATGGGGTCGCTGAGAGTCAGACATGACCGGCGACTTCACTTTCCCTTTTCACTTTCATGCATTGGAAAAGGAAATGGCAACCCACTCCAGTGTTCTTGACTGGAGAATCCCAGAACAGGGGAGCCTGGTGGGCTGTTGTCAATGGGGTCGCACAGAATCAGACACAACTGAAGCGACTTAGCAGCAGCAGCAGCAGCAGCAGTATTGCTATCAGGGCCAAAAGGGATAAAGTGGGCTCCGCCTTGGCTACAGAATCCTCTCACGATGGAGGAGGCCCTCAGTAACATGCTGAGTTACGGTCAACTACTTCTCTCTCTGTACCCCTCCCCATTTATGGACTAAGATTTGCCAGCTACTCTATTATAAAACACTTCCAAGGAGCTAGTTTGACACTGTTAATCTCCAAGACACACAGCTCAAGACAGACGTTGGGTTTCTAAGACAAGACAGTGAAGATTTCTGACATTCTTCTTTTAGGCCCTTTTTAAGAAGTCAGATAGCCAGTAAGTCACTAACTAAAAATTTATTATGAAATGCAATTAAAGTAGCTGCAAAGTAAGTCTGGTCACTGAGGTTTTTGTTTGCTTGTTTTTTAGTTTTTTGTCGTTGATGCACCTTCTCTGTTTGGCTTAGGCTTCTCAAAGCTAGCTGCTAGTTACAGAACCTCTGCTCTGGAAAAGTGAGGAGTCAGTTAAATCTTATTAGCACTGGTGTGATAGTGTCAGAGCACAACACAGTCTGTTCTGATAGCATACGATATCTATCATTGTAAGAACCCCTGTCACAAAAAGTTCCTTTTTTTTAATGGTGAAAAGATGGTCAGAGGCTAAAAGCAGTGTTTTTCAATGGCTTGAGGTCCACCTGCATAAGAATTATTTGAGGCACTCAGGAAACAGGCAGACTCCTGAACACTATTCCATACCTGCAGAATCACAACCTGTGTAGGCCCTGGGAATCCTGGATTTTAGCAACTGCCCCAGATGATTCTAATGAACTAAGCTAAAGATCTTCTGAATGTAAGCAGAGATTCCCACAGAAATTTCTGTAACAAGTGGTAGGAAATAAATCTATGTTTTGCGTGTGTGTGTGCTTAACAAATTGGTTAATTAACACTGACAGAAACAAACTAAAATCGGTCATTCGCCCTTTGATTCAAATGCTCATGGTGAATCTTTGGCTATGACCTGAACATGTTGCTCTAGCATAGTTCACAACTATCAGTAAACAGAAAAGTGAAAGATGAATAAGGCAGCAGTGGCTAGATCAAATGAGTCAAGTTCCCATAGTTTGCACACATTAAACTTCTTTTGTTATTGTTAGTCCTAATATTCTTATGACAACCAGTCATGATCAATGTCATGAAACCATACTGCAAATTACTTCATTATGCCTCGTTCAAAATTCTTGTATAAACAAGCGTGCTATAAGAGAAATGCCTGTATTTTATCCAAAAATGCTTATATTTGACATGTGGACTGCCAAATATTCACATGTTATGTTAGAAGCAAATTTAAATGTCTGCTTAAATATCTGGATATGTTTGACATTATACCAATAGTCCAAATGTCTGCATTTTTGCTTAAAAACATCTACTTTTTTCTTTTTTATATGTATATGCTCTTTTTCAAAGTCTTTTCCCAATTAGATTTTTATAGAATATTGAGCACAGTTCCCTGTGCTACCTAGAGGTCCTTGTTGGTTATTTATTTAAAATATAACATTGTATTCATGTAGATCCCAAACTCCCTGACTATCCCTCCCTCCCAAAATGTCTACTTTCTTAATCATGTTTTTAAGCCCTCTATCAAAAATTGTTTCTAGAAAAATCTACCTTGTTAACACTGTTTGAGCTGAGCTGTACAGTTAATAATACAATTAAATAGTTTTTGTTTAATTCTGCTATTATAAATAAAACTAACCCATTATTAAACAATTTAAGAAAGGAAAGGGAAGCGAAGTTGCTCAGTCTTGTCAGACTCTTTGTGACCTCATGGACTGTAGCCTGCCAGGCTCCCCTGTCCATGGGATTTTCCAGGCAAGAATACTGGAATGGGTTGCCATTTCCTTCTCCAGGGGATCTTGCTGACTCAAGGATCAAACCCTGGTCTCCCACACTGCAGGCAGACTCTTTACCATCTGAGCCATCAGGGAAGCCCACAGTTTAAGAAAGTATTACCTAAAAGGGAATTGTATTTATGTTGTTTCATCCCCCAGGAAAATTCTGTCTTGAAATATATGTATAGAAAGACTCTTTCTGAACATAATGTATCTTAATGTTTCTTCAGATAAAGAATTTCGCAATAGAGTGACTTCCTTTTCATATGACAGTATTAAGCTTAAAATGATCCACAATACCCTTTGAAAATAAAATGAAACAATCATATATTTAAGATTTTGCAAAAAAAAGAAAGAAAGAAAATGAGAACCAGGATGGGCATTCTTTCCCTTCATTAAATTATGCAATCATTTTTTCATAAACAGGTGTTGAGTACTTTCTCAGTGATATAAATGACACTATGGAGGGGAGGAGATGGATAAAATTCCTGTTGTTAGGTGGTTTGCATTTGCAGTAGACCTCAAAGATGGTACAGATACAGGTAGCTATTATAGGCTAAGAAAACATATAAGGAGAATGTCATTTCTTCCAAGTGACTCATGGAAAAATATAGACAGATGGAGAGGAGAGTAGAAGTTAATGACTAACTACGCTCTCAACAACCGTCAAGGTTATACTAGTACAACAGCATCTATCTTTTCCACTCTGGATGCCTGTGACGGCACCTGTTTTTGGCAGTTCACCAACTTCAGGACCTTACTTACACTCATACACTGTCACAACAAATATTCACTTTGTGTTCCAGTCCTTGGGGAACCGGCATTTTTAATCATCAATTTTAATAAATGTGATTGTAGTTTTAGTAAATTAAGGTGATATAACGTCTCAAGAATATTTCTATTTTAGTACACTTTCTGCATCACTAATTCATGTTATTAAAGATGGTCTTAATTAGGGTTCTCTCAGAAACTGATCTGGAATAAGGATTCAAGTAAAATAGTTATTTTGGAGGATCTTCCAAGAAACAGCGGAGGAGTGAGGAAGTGGGAGTAGGAGGGATAAGAGCAAATAAATGGTGAATTATCAGGCGGTGCACCACGGTGGGTAAATAGAGCACAATCTCTCTAGGGAACTCTTGCCCCTGAAGGACACACTGCCAAGCAAAGCAGGAGCTGGGGTATTTATACACCAACTGCCACCTGAGGGCTGCTCCAAAACGGCATTAATTCTTTGGCACTTTTAGTCACCTGACAAAGCTGACTCAGGCGGCCAGGGAAAACCCTCAGACAAAGAAATGCAGGGTCTGGCAGTGGGAGGTTGGGCCAGTGTGCCCTAAAGTAGACACACGAGGGGACAGATGGCAGGCTTGGTAGTATTTCTCCCGAGAGAAAGAATCATTTGAAAACATCCTGAAAGAAATAATTATTTTAGTCATTCATCCTCCTCTTACTGACTTCACTTACACAGCGCTTTGCATACAACCTTCTTTAGCTCTACTTTAACAAAATTGAAGTCAAAATGTATATATTCAACTGTTTGTCACATAATAATTTATCATCTATTTCCATTTGTCTACATGTTCATAAATTTCACTTTAATGTTCTTTCCTACAAATATATTTCTCATCCATTTTTTCTGATGCTCACTGAGCACCTACTCGGAGCCAGGCACTGTGCCCAGCGCCTGAGGATAAGGGTGCAAATGAATTTTAATGTTGTGAAGAAAGAACCCACACATCTACAGATGGGCACTAAGGCCAATGCCAGAAGTATGTTCAGTTGAAAGAGATAAACCGAAACAGGTGATTAGCTGAAGCCCTCAGAGAAGGTCCCCAAATGGGGGATTTCCGGTTAGATTTTGAAGAACAGCGAGGGCATGCCACAGTGGAAAAAGAACCTGTGTAAAGGACTGAGGTGTGACTGCTCACTACTGTCAGAGTGTGTGCAAATGAAGCCATAATAACCCATTTCACAGTTCTCCTCTTGCTGGATTTTCATTGTTTCCCTCTTTTTGCTGTTATAGATCACACGGCAATAGACACTGTTATGATTAACTTTTTCACTTAGTTATTTTTAAGTGTGAACTTCTGAAACTGGAATTACCTGGCCAAAGGAGAGTCTTTTTGATTCATCAGGGGCTATGTGTTAACGCTGCAGTATGGATAATGGAATTCCCAGCAAAATGATCCAGTGGCCTAAAGGGAGTAGCTTCAGTGCAAGACAGAGCCTGCAGTTTCCTTCCTTCCTTTCTTTCTCTAACGCTCTGGGCCTTTTCTTTGCAAGTTTCTACAGGGTGGTTCAGCTATGAGGCCATGTGCCTGATGACTCTCCTTGACCTAGCAGTGGTAAACAGAACAGAACTCCAGAGTTCAGACTATAAATCTGCTCATTTTTATAATAGGACTCTGTTCTAAATTGCTCCTCTTTCCAAGAAGAATCCCTATATTAACTGAATTGACCTGGCAACAAATAGGCAACTTGTTACCTTTTATTTTAAAAAATTGACTTTCAGGACTATTATTCAATCATTTATTTTCCACTTTTAAAGCATTTAGCCAGTATTTTTTATAAAATGAGTGGAAAGGCTTTCTTTCTACTTATCAAATCTTCAAATTAAAGAAGAAATATCCTTGGGACTTCCCTGGTGGTCCAATGATTAAGACTCCAGGTTTCCACTGTAGGGGTGTGTGATTGATCCCTGGCCAGGGGACTAAAATCCTGCATACCATTCACTCCATCCTCAAAATTAAAAGTACTGCGTGACAAGAGGAAAAAAAAAAAAAAAAGACCTCTACTTTTACATAAATATTAGCACTTTGGGCAAATTACTTTTTAAAATTATACAACTACTCAGATATAAAAATTTTGTCCATATGTAGAGAGATATAAGAATTTTAACTCTATATACACCAAAATATTATTGTAAAACTCTTAGGAAGTTTTAACTAATTAAAATATAGGGGAAAGATACTATATTTACACAAAAACTTATTTCCTTCACTGAATTTAAGGAAATACTTGATTTAGTCATATTCCAAACATGAAGAAAACAGAATTAAGTGGATAATCCTGATTCACACAATTCCTGGATTTTACACACAGTACTGTTGTTTATTTTCCTTTTTTCTATTTTTCTTGATTAGCTGCATACTTGCCGTCATTATTGCTCCAGATGAAATTTCTTCAGAAAATTTCCTAAATGGAATTATGCAATGTCTCTCACTCCTTTGATTTTTTTAAAATTATTGTTTCTTTTCAAAGTAGAGTAAGGAAAATACAACACAGAAAATCTCTCCTATAGATTTACCTAGAGTAGCTTCTATCCAGAGATGAAATTCAAATTATCTTTTGGGCCATCTGTTCCTCACTCAAGCAAAGTTATTTTAAGAGGGAGTTGGAGGTGTTAACTTCAAAATCTCTCCCTCCCTTATTGTAACAAACTCCTTGAGACAGAGAATCTCCGTACTCACTCCCGGCTACCCACACCCACCCTGGAGCAGCTTGTGTCCTACACATCTCAAACACAATAAAAATGACACAACGTGAGTCCTCATAATTGGTGCTATCATCCGATAACTAATTTTTACTAAGATGCTAAAGGCTATTAATGACTTGATCTAATCAACTGCCTATTAGAAAGAGCACTGACTTTGGACTCAGAAAATACTCTCATCTTCTTTCTGCACCACTTGTAGGTTATCTGAAACTCCATTTAACAGTGTAGTTCATATGACTGAGTACCTATTATCTGCCACTATTCTCAGGACTAGAGATACAAAAATAATTGAGAAAAAACTGGTCAATGTGCTCGACTAGTTTGCCAATAGTGAATGAAACATAAAAGTGAAAAAAGATCACGTGGAAAGCTAACTGACATTCAGGATTTTTTCTTTTTCATGAAAGTATAAAGCCTTGGTAAATACCACTCAGAAAAGATAAGTTCCCCTCTTACTGGAACAAGAAAGTCTTTTTACTTCCTTTCATTAAACCTTGTTCATCTTAGTTTAAAGACACTATCTAAAGTAGTTAGAAAGAACACACACTAAGCTTCCTTAGAGATGTTGCTGCTGATTTAGGAGATCTGCAATGAAGTCACTGCTATTACTGTCAAAAGTAATGAAGGAGAAGCTCTAATCTAACCGATGGAAACAAAGCAACATCTGCTTCCTCTTTTACAGGTGAGGAGATGGAGTTTGGAGAGGTCCAGTGACTTGTGCAAGGCCGCACAGTGAGTGGCTAAGAAAACGCAAAGCTAGGTCTCTGACTTTTACTTATTCTCTCATTCATTTCTTTAACAGACACTTACAAAGAATCCATGGCAGGGAATTCAGTATGCACAACACAGGCTATCTGCTTCTTCTCTTTCAATTCAATGCTTAATGTCAGCTGCATTTTATGACCATTATGAAGAGTTAAAGAGATCCTATTTATCTGAACAAAATTTAAAAGTCTGAATTAATATGAAGTATACAAGGTGACATGAGTTCTCAGGATAATACAGTGTAACGAGCCATCAGCATATTGGCACAAGCTAATGAATATTCACACTCTAATCAGAATAGTAGCTAGGCTGAGTGAGGGTAAGTGACCTGAACTGTGCCTTTGATCTTAATCTTAGGGACAGAGAAGGGAGAGAAACAGCCACAGGGAACCAGTTCCCTAAATAGAAGAGTAAGGAAAAGACTAATAAAATTTGCTCCTGGTCATTGACCAAAAAGTAGGTAGGAGCTTTATCTTCTGGGCACTCTAGTTTCCAATCATAGCTCTACAGAACCAGACCACCATGGACTCTGTCAGAATTCCTATTGAAATCCTTTAAAGTAAAAAATAAAAATTATCTCTGTGCATACTTTATGGCAGTGCTTATTGAACTATTCCGAGATGTGATTCAGTGGGTTCAGCTGTCAGATGCAGCTGATTTGACAGTCTCAGAAATCAGGATCTCTCCCAGCTCCAAGAAATTGCATTCCAACCAGAAATCCAACTGAGAGATGGGTGTGTCGCTCCTTGTGTCTTTGGCTCCTAGAACCCCTGCAAGAACTACCTCGCTGGTTGTCATCCCTTTTACTTTTCTTATTGAAGGGCAATTGCTTTACAGAATTTTGCTGTTTTCTGTCAAACCTCAGCATGAATCAGCCATAGGTATACATATATCCCCTGCCTTTTGAACCTCCCTCCCAGCTCCCTCCCCATCCCATCCCTCTAGGTTGATACAGAGCCCCTGTTTGAGTTTCCTGAGCCATACAGCAAATTCCCATTGGCTATCCATTTTACATGTGGTAATGTAAGTTTTCTGGATGTTCCTTGGAAGGAATGATGCTAAAGCTGAAACTCCAGTGCTTTGGCCACCTCATGAGAAGAGTTGACTCATTGGAAAAGACTCTGATGCTGGGAGGGATTGGGGGCAGGAGGGAAAGGGGAGGACAGAGGACGAGATGGCTGGATGGCAATTGGAAGGAATGATGCTAAAGCTGAAACTCCAGTACTTTGGCTACCTCATGAGAAGAGTTGACTCATTGGAAAAGACTCTGATGCTGGGAGGGATTGGGGGCAGGAGGGAAAGGGGAGGACAGAGGACGAGATGGCTGGATGGCATCACTAACTCAGTGGACGTGAGTTTGAGTGAACTCCGGGAGTTGGTGATGGACAGGGAGGCCTGGCGTGCTGCAATTCATGGAGTCGCAGAGAGTCAGACACGACTGAGCGACTGAACTGAACTGAACTGAACTGAATGTAAGTTTCCATGTCACTCTTTCCATACATCTCACCCTCTCCTCGCCTCTCCCGAGGAAACCAAAATTGAAAGAGGCACATGTATCCTATTGTTCATTGAAGCACCATTTACAATACCTAGAATATGCAAGCAACCTAGACGTCCATCGACAGATGAATGGATAAAGAAGTTGTTCTTTTTGACATAAGGACTTCTACATCGCAGACTGCCAGGTGTGCCCCTGGTTTCCACAGACCTTAGATATTAAACTCTACAAACCTGGAAGTTGTCATTTCTCATCCTTTTTCTACCTAAATCTTCTTTGCACACGACTGGTCATTTCACTGCTACACATTATGTGATTTCATTATGATTAAGTGGTCACTGTAAAAAGAACAAACATCACTGTCTGAGTCCTGTTGGCAGCAGTCAATGTACATATTTAAGTCTGTTCCTTTAAACCCAGAAGTTAATTGTTGTATACCGTCAGTGACAGGAGAAAATAGCCTAAAAGAGAAGCAAGGACCACAGGTATGTCTTAGCTTTTGTGAACTCCTCCTTTCCTGGCCACTGCCAGACAGAATATTTATATATCCCTCTTCTTTCTTAAGGAAACTTATCTTAAAGTGGGAGAATAAGGAAGATACGGTTTCAGAGCAATATTGAGTTAATCCTTTCATAATTCAAATGGGGAAAGGTTGACAAGTTTAGTTTCATTTTTAAAACATGCTCTCATGAATGCCTTCATTTTCTCAATGCATCAAACAAGAAAAAGTGGGGTTGTTACTAGCCTTTGGGGGATGAAAAAAATGTGTTCCCGGAATAAAGCATGTCAGGCTTCCAAGCTGCAACTAAAGCCATCCACAGCTACAGGGATCTTTTCAGGGAATTCACGCCGGGAAACAGGTTTTCAGAAATTGAGTGTAGAGTTACAGTGCAGGCTATAAATGTGCAGGCCTGCAAGGAGCACCACATTCAACATACATATTGGGGCTGTAAATTACATGCAAAAGAGTCACAGCAATACTTCCACTTTATCTTCACCCATATCTCTGATGAAAACAATTATACAAGTGTACATTACTTGTTTATTTGCTCTTAGGCTTTAAAGGATTTTTGTTATTTTTAATTCTTGCTTAAACTGGTGCTTGGGAAACACTTGTGAGTTCAGCTATTGGTCAAGTTCTGGGCTGAAAGAAGCTGAAGTAGGCCCTCTTTCCTAAGATGCTTAGTTCCTCAAATTAGGTACATTCTGTGCACATAAAAATTATACAAGTGTGAGAAAAGGGCACTCGTGGTTGACCACAAAGCAAACTAGGTAAATTACCATGATGCCGAGTTACTAGGCAGAGAGTTCAGGGTGACTGACCCGTGTCTTCTCCCACATCTGGCCTTTCTCACTACCTGATGACAAGAGTACTGGAAACACTTGGGCTCCAACAGCAGCAAAGAGGCAAATCCTACTGCTTTCTTCCAAATTCTTTTTTCTTCTTTTTATTACATTTTCCTTTTTATTATTTTTAATTAGAAGATAATTACTTTACAATATTGTGATGATTTCTGTATACATCAACATGAACTGGCCATAGGTATACATATGTCCCTTCCCTCTTGCACCCCCCTCTCACTTTCCTCCCCACCCCACCCCTCTAGGATGTCACAAAGCACCACCTTTGAGTTCCCAGAGTCATATAGCAGATTCTCAAAAATTCCCATTCCCATATTTTACATACAGTAATGTATATGTTTCAATGCTATTCTCTCAAACCAGCCCACCCTTTCCTTCCCCTACTGTGTCAAAAGTCTCTTCTTTATGTCTGTGTCTCTTTTGCTGCCCTGCAAGTACGAACATCAGTACTATTGTTCTAGATTCCATACATGTGTGTTAATATATGATATTTGTCTCTTTCTGACTTACTTCACTGTGTATAATAGGCTGTAGGTTCATCCACCTCATTCAGTCGATTCAGCGGCTCAGTTGGGTCCGACTCTCTGCAACCTCATGGACTGCAGCAGGCCAGGCCTCCCTGTCCATCACCAACTTCCAGAGCTAACTCGAACTCATATCCATAGAGTCCGTGATGCCATCCAACCATCTCAGCCTCTGTCGTCCCCTTCTCCTCCTGCCTTCAATCTTTCCTAGCATCAGGGGCTTTTCAAATGAGTCAGTTCTTCACATCAGGTGGCCAAAATATGGCCATCTCAGCTTCAGCATCAGTCCTTCCAATTAACATTTAGGACTGATATCCTTTAGGAGGGACTGGTAAGATCTCTTTGCAGTCCAAGGGACCCTCAAGAGTCTTCTTCAACACCACAGTTCAAAAGCATTGATTCTTTGGCACTCAGCTTTCTTCACAGTCCAACTCTCTCATCCATACACAACTACTAAAAAAAGCATAGCTTTGACTAGACAGACTTTTGTTGGCAAAGTAATGTCTCTGCTTTTTAATATGTTGTCTAGGTTGGTCATAGCTTTTCTTCCAAGGAGCAGGTGAGGTGAAGTTGCTCAGTTGTGTCCGACTCTTTGCGACCCCATGGACTGTAACCTACTAGGCTTCTCTGTCCATGGGATTCTCCAGGCAAGAATACTGGAGTGGATTGCCATTTCCTTCTCCAAGGAGCAAGCATCTTTTAATTTCATGGCTGTAGTCACCATCTGCAGAGATTTTGGAGCCCCCAAAATTAAGTCTGTCACTGTTTCCACTGTTTCTCCATCTATTTGTCTTGTAGTGATGGGACCAGATGCCATGATCTTAGTTAAATAAGCAGGGTGACAATATACAGCCTTGGTGAACTCCTTTCTTGATTTAGAAACAGTCTGTTGTTCCATGTCGAGTTGTAAGTGTTGCTTCTTGACATGCATACAGATTTCTCAGAAGGCAGATCAGGTAGTCTGGTATTCTTATCTCAAAGAATTTTCCACAGTTTTTGTGATCCACACAGTCAAAGGCTTTGGCATAGTCAATAAAGCAGAAGTAGATGTTTTTCTGGAACTCTCTTGCTTTTTCCATGATCCAGCGGATGTTGGCAATTTGATCTCTGGTTCCTCTGCCTTTTCTAAATCCAGCTTGAACACCTGGAAAGTCACAGTTCACGTACTGCTGAAGCCTGGCTTGGAGAATTTTGAGCATTACTTTCTAGCGTGTGAGATGAGTGCAACTGTACGGAGGTTTGAGCATTTTTGGCATTGCCTTTCTTTGGGATTGGAATGAAAACTGACCTTTTCCAGTCCTGTGGTCACTGCTGGGTTTTCCAGATTTGCTGGCATACTGAGTGCAGCACCTTCAGAGCATCATCTTTTCAGATTTGAAATAGCTCAACTGGAATTCCATCACCTTCACTAGCTTTCTTTGTTTGTAGTGATGCTTCCTAAGGCCCACTTGACTTCACATTCCAGGATGCCTGGCTCTAGGTGAGTGATCACACCATCATGGTTATCTGGGTAATGAAGATCTTTTTTGTATAGTTCTTCTGGGTATTCTTGCCACCTCTTCTTAATATCTCTTGCTTCTATTAGGTCCATACCATTTCTGTCCTTTATTGTGCTCATCTTTGCATGAAATGTTCCCTTGATATCTCTAATTCTCTTGAAGAGATCTCTAGTCTTTCCCATTGTATTGTTTTCTTCTATTTCTTTGCACTGAGAAACGCTTTTTTTTTTAATTTCACCTCACTTTTCTTTGGAACACTTCATTCAAATGGGTATATCTTTCCTTTTCTCCTTCGCCTTTTGTATCTTTTCTTTTCTCAACTATTTGTAAGTCCTCCTCAGACAACCATTTTGCCTTTTTCCATTTCTTTTTCTTGGGGATGGTCTTGATAACTACCACCTGTACAATGTCACAAACCTCCATCCATAGTTTTTCAGGCACTCTATCAGATCTAATCCCTTGAATCTATTTGTCATTTCCACTGTATAATCATAAGGGATTTGATTTAGGTCATACCTGAATGGTCTAGTTGTTTTCCCTACTTTCTTCAATTTAAGTCTGAATTTGGCAATAAGGAGTTTATGATCTGAGCCACAGTCAACTCCCAGTCTTGTTTTTGCTGACTGTATAGAGCTTCTCCATCTTTGGCTCAATAGAGTATAGTCAATCTGATTTCAGTATTGACCATCTGGTGATATCAACGTGTAGAGTCTCCATCACATTAGAACCGACTCAAATGCCAAATGCATTCCTTTTTATAGCTGAGTAATATTCCATGTACATATGTACCACAACTTCCTTATCCATTCATCTGTTCCAAATTCTAAAGCACAGTTGAGAGTATATCTCAGAGCATAGTTGAGATGGGAGTTGTCCTGACTAACCTGTCTACCACAGGTCCTCTCCATTGTTCAACTATCTACAGTGTAATGATATAAAACAACCCTTGTGTTAACTTCATTTTTTAAATCCAGCTTGGAAGGGGGACTCATGTGATACAGTTAAATCAGACAGATTGGATTCAAACTCTGAACACAACCATGCTGGGCTAGTTGTGTACTCTGAGAAGGGTACTTGAACTCTTGGAGCCCGCGTGGTCCTCTCAGTACAATTCCATTCAGCAGGTATTTACGAAATGCCACAGGCTGTGCTGGCCTGAGGAATAGAAGAGGGAGAATCCACATGGACTAGTCTTAACAAGTAGGAGAGAATCACTGCAGTTGCGGAAGCAGAGGCAGAACCTGCAGAGCATGTGTGCAGGGCTCGAAGGCAGGTTCTCTGGGTACCTTGCTTCCTCAGGGCCTGGACACATCCGTTGCTGAAACGTGCAGCAGGCCACGAGGCAAGGGGGACTCACGTGGCCTGTCCCAGCCCTCAGGAGGGACGGGTTGCTCTCCAGCTATGGATGTTCCTGAGAGGCTCGTGGAACTGAACCAGATGGCCCAGGAGGAACCTGCCAGGAGCTCTGGCCAAGCTTGGAAAAAAACCAGACCTGGATCTGCCTTCAGAAACCCCTTTGTCTTTTGAGTAGAAGAAAGGATAGAAGGAATCTGAGGATGAGGGAACTTGGCAGGCAGACAGAGGGGACCCTTGGCACACTCTTTGCTTTCAGGGCCAAAGCAGGAAGCACAGCAAAGCCTCACAGAGAGAGAAAGGGAAGCGGGGAAAGGGTGTACTGTCCTAACCAGTGAGGCCCTGGGATTTTCTCTGCACAGCTGCTGTGAAAGAGTCACTGTCTTCTCGTCTGCCCAAATGCAGGGTGAGGCCTGATTAGTGCTCAGATTCCTGAAAGCTTTCTGTGCCCCAGATGATGCCCCAGTACATAGGAGGGGCCCATGAAACATGGTGGTTCCATGAACACATGATGGAGACAAAAATGACCCCAGTCTTCTGAGCTCCTCATCCTACTGGCAGCTCAGTGACATGCGGTGCCAGAGAGCAGGCCAGGGCTGGGGTGGGGGCAGGAAGTTACCACAGAACTGGGAACCCAGATCTAGAAGGAAATGATGTATCAAGTGTGACCAGAAAAAAATGAGAAGTTAGAGAAACAAAAAGCAGAAAATAAGGGTTGGAATGAAATGAATTCTGTAAAAGAGAATACTTCAGGCCAAAGGAATGGTTCAAAGGTGGCACACTGGTATAAAGTAAGTGGATTCCAGCAGTAGAACTGTCATATTTGGCCAGAGAGTTGGCTCATTTAAAAATTAGAATTTAATTTAAATACCTGTAATGAGTTTCTCTTTAAATGCATAAAGGAAGCCTGTATAGAGGCTGGCAGCTGCACAAAATGGGTGCCTTTAAGACGAAAAGAGCAATATGCTGGAAAGAGCAATACTGCATAGGAACCTGGAATGTTAGGTCCATGAATCAAGGGAAATTGGAAGTGGTCAAACAAGAGATGGCAAGGGTGAACGTCGACATTCTAGAAATCAGTGAACTAAAATGGACTGGAATGGGTGAATTTAACTCAGATGACCATTATATCTACTACTGCGGGCAGGAATCCCTCAGAAGAAACGGAGGAGCCATCATGGTCAACAAAAGAGTCCGAAATGCAGTACTTGGATGCAATTTCAAAATGACAGAATGATCTCTGTTCGTCTCCAAGGCAAATCATTCAATATCACAGTTATCCAAGTCTATGCCCCAACCAGTAACGCTGAAGAAGCTGAAGTTGAACAGTTTTAAGAAGACCTACAAGACCTTTTAGAACTAACACCCAAAAAAGATGTCCTTTTCATTATAGGAGACTGGAATGCAAAAGTAGGAAGTCAAGAAACACCTGGAGTAACAGGCAAATT
>SJYC01102735.1:0-41401 GCA_006408675.1 Madoqua kirkii | reverse complement strand
CCAAATAGGAAAAGGAGTACATCAAGGCTGTATATTGTCACCCTGCTTATTTAACTTCTATGCAGAGTACATCATGAGAAATGCCTGACTGGAAGAAACATAAGCTGGAATCAAGATTGCTGGGAGAAATATCAATAACCTCAGATATGCAGATGACACCACCCTTATGGCAGAAAATGAAGAGGAGCTAAAAAGCCTCTTGATGAAAGTGAAAAAGGAAAGTGAAAAAGTTGGCTTAAAGCTCAACATTCAGAAAACAAAGATCATGGCATCCGGTCCCATCACTTAATGGAAAATAGATGGGGAAACAGTGGAAACAGTGTCAGACTTTATTTTGGAGGGGCTCCAAAATCACTGCAGATGGTGATTGAAGTCAGGAAATTAAAAGATGCTTACTCCTTAGAAGGAAAGTTATGACCAACCTAGATAGCATATTCAAAAGCAGAGGTAGTACTTTGCCGACTAAGGTCCGTCTAGTCAAGGCTATGGTTTTTCCTGTGGTCATGTATGGGTGTGAGAGTTGGACTGTAAAGAAGGCTGAGCGCCAAAGAATTGATGCTTTTGAACTGTGGTGTTGGAGAAGACTCTTGAGAGTCCCTCGGACTGCAAGGAGATCCAACCAGTCCATTCTGAAGGAGATCAGCCCTGGGATTTCTTTGGAAGGAATGATGCTAAAGCTAAAACTCTAGTACTTTGGCCACCTCATGTAAAGAGTTGACTCACTGGAAAAGATTCTGATGCTGGGAGGGGTTGGGGGCAGGAGGAGAAGGGGATGACCGAGATGAGATGGCTGGATGGCATCACGGACTCGATGAATGTGAGTCTGAGTGAACTCCAGGAGATGCTGATGGACAGGGAGGCCTGGTGTGCTGTGATCCATGGGGTCGAAAAGAGTCGGACTCGACTGAGAGACTGAACTGAACTGAAGACAAAAAAGTACTGTGGCTAAAATGTAATGTGTAACCCAGAGAATAAAGATGTAATCATGTTCGAATATTGAAAACATTTAAATGCCATTAAGGAGTTTCAACTTTAATGTGACAGCAATGAAGAGCCAGTGAAGTGCTTTACACAATGAGTGACAGCTTGTGTTTGTATTCCAGGAAGGTCGCTCAGCTGAAGTGGATGTGACTTGTGCAAGACAGAGGTTAAATGACCCATTACAAAACAATCGTAGGATTTCAAGAAAGACAGGATGTTGGCCTAGCCCAGGAAGGCATGGGAATGGGGGTGGGGAGATTCTAGAAGCATCCATTCTCCCCTTCATCATTATTCACATCTTCTCCTTTGTTTAGGGTGACATTAAGTCCAGGAAGATAATTCCCCAGATTTCTCTATGGAGCGTTATCAATTTTCCAGAATAGTTGTACCAGTCCTGGACTCTTTCCAAGCATACTGTTTGTTAGGTGAAAAAATAAGTCTGGTTTTGGTCAATATGTATTCAATACAATGCATCTATCAGGAGACAAAACTAGAAGAATTTAGCAGACATGGAAGATACTTACTTTGTAGACTTGTAAGGATTTAGTATATAGAATACCTACCCTATCCAAAATAGAGGCCAGTAGCAAATATTCATTTTATAATATTCTTTCTTCCTGTCCCTGATTAGGCATTAGCATACTGAAGTCAGAAACTAAAAATTCTGATCCTCCTAGCATTCGAACTTCATCTTCCACACTCTACATACCAAGCATTTGATACTGGTCCACTAGCAATTTCAGTAAATGTTTAAATATTCCTTGGATATACAGAAAGTAATATTTGTGGCAGATGTTCTCAGACACAAGTAAAATCCTAAATGGATATTCAGGCTGATGTAGCTACAGATGATTATTGTGCCAGGAGATTTTTTATTTATTCTATTCAGCTCTTCTAGCAGTTTGATCATTTTTGACTCGGAGTCATGGTGAAAGCAGAAATAAACTTCACATTTGAAGAGTTTATTCTGATTAGATAATACTTTTGATAATATCTGATCATGGAAGAGAATATTGAAAGCAGAGAGCAAACCTAAGGAGATCACTGAGAAATAGTAAATAATAAACTACATACAGGTTCATCTGCTCTCAATGCAGTTATGTTATGTAAAGAAGGATTTGGATTGCTTAGCTAAATGTGTCTTGATCCTCTTAATGTCCACTGAGAACAAAGTGAAATTTAACAAAAAAACAGTCAGAAAGTACGTATACCTGTGATCTCAGCTGTATTGGGAAAACAATTACCTATCTATGTGCACAGTGAGGAAAGTCATACAAGAGGACTGGAAGAAAATGTACCCAGAAGTGACCATACATCCTCATGGAATGGCTTCGTTGCGTGTGATTTTACTATATTTCTAAGTTTTCTGTGACAGCATGCATTACATTTACAATAAAAATGAGATTTATTACAAAGCATACTGGGCAGCATTCCTCTGACTTGACAGAGTTGTGTATGGGTCTCTAGAGTGGCTCCAGTCTCTGGGGACCTTTATCCCCTTTCATAAGAGTAAAAAGAAGGGAAACAACATGACGTGTGGGTGAGGCAATACAGTTGGGTTGAGAATAGAACCATGGACAGAAGCACCTAACAACATTAACTTAGAAAATTTATATTAATAAACCAATAAGTGCTTTAAGTTTGAACTTCCAAAATTATTTTGATATACACAAATCCATTACACAGAATAAAAGAGGAGCATGATATAAACAGACACGATGAACAGGGTCTGTGCTTTGCCTTGCCACACTAAACAGTGTATGAATGCTCTTCAGTAACTGGGAAGATCTAGTCAACTATAAATAAAGGGAACTATGATGTCCTCAAAAAACTCATTTAAGTCAATTAGATAAGCAGTTCTGTCCCATGAAATCTGACCTTTTGCTAGGCTTCCCTGGTGGCTCAGAGGTTAAAGCATCTGCCCCCAATGTAGGAGACCCGGGTTAGATCCCTGTGTCAAGAAGATCCCCTGGAGAAGGAAATGGCAATCCTCTCCAGTATTCTTGCCTGGAGAATCCCATGGACAGAGAAGCCTAGTAGATTACAGTCCACAGGGTCGCAAAGAGTTGGACACAACTGAGCGACTCCACCTTCACCTTCAATCATATTTATCAGAGAAAAGTACATTAACTGAAAAAAATAATTTGTCTTCTAAAAAGAAATGTGATCTTCCAAGCATATCAGCTAAGATGTATTTGACAACTTATTATTTCCAAAGAATAAAACTATTCCTCAATGGGAAGAAACTCAATAATACTAACTGATGAGCAAAATATTAGGTTAAAGATATAGAATTAAGTGAATTTTCTTCCCTTGGGTAATAAAATAAGAATAAAGGAAAGGACCTTGCTCCAAGTAACCTTTGGGGAAAAGAAAGTTGTTTGGATTGGTTGATGTTTCTCAGAAGTTTGCTTTAGACCTCTCAAAAAAAAAACAGCCATTCTAAAAGCGAGCTAAGAAAGCAAAATATTATGCTTATGGCTATGGTGTAATGTTCTTGCAGTGTTGAAAGCAAGAGCATCTGAAAGTCAGCACAGTACACAGAACCTTGAAAGCAGAGATGGAACAAAATTCAGGATAGCAAAGTGAAAGGAAAGTTAGAAAGAAGCCCAGCCATCCAAGAAGCAGTGTAAAGTCAGATGCCATCCAAATTTACCATAAGGAAATAAAAGGAAATGACAACATTGATGACAAATGACAAACTATAATATCCACGGAGGAATGGGAAGCGAGAAGTCACATGTCTTCATGTGAATACCTGGGTGAGTCCCAGCCATGTTTGGCCTAAGCAGGACTGTGTGATCTCAGAGTTCTTCCTCCTCTACTTGGCAAAAACAGTGGACAATGGTCTCCAGTTTTGATTTGGTTTCTTTTTCTGCAACAAATGGCAGTTTGTTTACATACAGGAGAGGGAAGAAAAATTGAGAGCAAAAACAAACAGTTTGTTAATCTGGAAAACAAATGTAATTCTAATGATCAAGCAATCTTGCTTGCTAACAGAATAATTTATTGAACACAGTCATAAAGAACAAAATGTTCAGAAATTGATGTTTTAAACATTGGATTTTTAACAAATTCTCTTATTTGGTGCAGTCTTTTAGAAACCAAACTGATTTCTTTTTTTTCTTTTTTTCCAGTTCAGTTCAGTTGCTCAGTCGTGTCCGACTCTTTGAGACCTCATGAATCACAGCAAGCCACGCCTCCCTGTCCATCACCAACTGCCGGAATTCATTCAAACTCAATGTCCATGGAGTCGGTGATGCCATCCAGCCATCTCATCCTCTGTCGTCCCCTTCTCCTCCTGCCCCCAATCCCTCCCAGCATCAGAGTCTTTTCCAATGAGTCAACTCTTCGCATGAGGTGGCCAGAGTACTGGACTTTCAGCTTTAGCATCATTCCTTCCAAAGAACACCCAGGGCTGATCTCCTCCAGAATGGACTGGTTGGATCTCCTTGCAGTCCAAGGGACTCTCAAGAGTCTTCAACACCACAGTTCGGATTCTTCAGCACTCAGCTTTCTTCACAGTCCAACTCTCTCACCCATACATGACCACTGGAAAAACCATAGCCTTGACTAGACGGACCTTTGTTGGCAAAGTAATGTCTCTGCTTTTCAATATGCTATCTAGGTTGGTCATAACTTTTTTGTTTTAGGTCACACCAAGGAATTTCTACTGAAAATGACTGAACTGCTGCTGCTATCCAAATGGTTTCCATTCTGTGATATTATTTTGTTTCCACCCCGACTGCTATACTGCAATTCATTTATGGTACTAACCACCCCATAGGATAAGAGCCTAGACCTCCACAAGACTGATCCCACTTCAGATGCCAGTCACACTTTCAGTGTTCTCAAGCCACCCATATTTCTGACTACTTAGTTACAAACTGGAGGATTCCCATGACTCTCTCGGGTTCAATAATTCACTGGGATGACTCAGAACTCAGGAAAATGCAATATTTATTGCTATCATTTATTGTATAAAGGATATAGATCAGGACCAGCCAAATGAAGAGGCTCACAGGGCAAGGCCTAGGAGGATCCTGAAGGTAGAGCTCCTGTGACTTCTCCCCATCGGATCAGGGTGTGTCACCCACCCAGTGTGCCAAAATGGCCATCAGCCTGAAAGCTCCACTGAGCTTTGATGTCCACAGTTTGCATAATATAGGCCTGATTTATAAGAGCGCTGGCCATGTGGCTGAATTCAGTCTTCAGCCCCCACTGCCCTCCCTGGAGGTTAGGCTGGTTCAAAATCCCAACCCTCCAATCATGTGGTTGTTCTTTAAGGACACCACCCTGATCCTGAAGGTCATCTAGGAATGATCAAGGGTTACCTCATTAGCATAAACTCAGCTGTGATCCAAGGGGCTTACAAGGAACCAAAAACTTCTATCACTTCGGAAATTTCAAGGGTTTTGGGAGCTTCCTACCAGGAGCTAGGAACAAAGACCAGACAAATTCTTTTTGTACAACATTAAACTAAAAACTTCAAAGTGACATGAAAACAATAGATATTTGCGAGACAAATAGAAAACTTTGTCTTTCTCATTTAAAGTACACATCTGAAGGATGAGAAGGCCACGTCTGGTATAAATGGCATGAAGTTTTTGTGTGAACATATACCAGAGTAAGAAAAAAACATCAATCCTATCCCAAGGAGAGTTGAAAGACAAAGATAAAATTGTTTTCTTTTCAATTGCTCTTCTTTAGGGGTTCAGTTGTGTTCAGCTTTTGCGACTCCATGGACTGAAGCCTACCAGGCTCCTCTGTGCATGGGATTCTCCAGCAAGAACACTGGAGTGGGTTGCCATGCCCTCCTCTAGAGGATCTTCCAAACCCAGGGATTGAACCCGTGTTTTCTGCATTAGCAGGAGATTCTTTACCCCTGAGCCATTAGGGAAGCCCTTTCTTTATGGTACTTTCACTTTCTTTCAATGTCCTTCATTTCCCCAAGTGTCAGGCTTGCTCGGTTGACTATTTCCTCCAAAGTGTTAACTTCAACATTTACTTATCTAAGTAAATGTTGACTGTCATAACTAGGTCTCTGTTCTCACAAACCTGTCAGTCTAAAGGAGATAACAATCATGCTAAAAATTAAGCAGTATGCCAAAGTAGAAACAAAGGATTGGGGGAGTGTTTGAGATATGAGTATTTATGAGAAAAAGCTTAGAGCTGGCTAGAAGGGGGTAGCACTTCAAAAGGGTCTTGAAGAATGATTAGAATTTCAATACAAAATGGAAAAGCAAGAACTTTGCCAGCTGAGTGAGGAGACACAAAGACCCAGAAGCTTAAAACCCTGTTTAAAGAATCTCCATACTGTTTTCCATAGTAGCTGTATTAATTTACATTCCCACCAACAGTGCAAGAGGGTTCCCTTTTCTACACATCCTCTCTAGCATTTATTATTTGTAGATTTTCTGATGATTGCCATTCTGACTGGTGTGAGGTGAGAAGTTGCTATATAACACAGGGAGCCCAGCCTGATGCTCTGTGATGGGATGGGAGGAGGAGGAGGATCTCGGGAGGGATCTCAAGAGGGAGGTGATATATGTATAATCATGGCTATACATATATGTATATGTATAAACATATGTACATATTTGTAATATGTATAAAGTGTGTATATTTAAAATCTGTATATGGATATATGTGTAAAAATGATTTTTATTGTTATACAGTAGACATCAACACAACATTGTAAAGCAATTCTCCTCCAATTAAAAGATGAGGAGGGGTGTGGGTGGGGGGTTCAGGATGTGGGGGGACACATGTGCACCCATGACTGATTCATGTCGATGTATGGCCAAAACCATCACAATATTGTAAAGCAATTGTCTTCCAATTGAAATTAATTTTTTTTAAAAAGGAAAAAAAAATTTTTTTAAACCCTGTTTAGTGAAACTATATGGCTTCAACAAAAGCACAGGACTAGAATGGTAGTTGAGGCCATATCACCAGGCTCTAAACTCTGAACTGATGAGTTTGAATGTTATTCTTTGGGCAATGGAGAGCCACTGAAGCTTGTTGAAGAAGATGCTTTTGTGTCTCAAATTCCTCTAAGTCCTTCAGAAGCTTACAGACAAAAACTGAGCCAGTTTAAGACATTATTGAAATAATCCAGACAATGAATGACAAGGAACCTTGGTACTGAACATTGAAAGAAATATTGGGAAAAAAAAGAAGCAACAGAATTAAGTAATGGATTGTGGGGAGCAGAAATTAGAGGAACTGAAGAACATTTCCAAATGTCTAATATGCTTGCTGGAAAAATAGTGTCATTAAAAAAATGAGAAACTCTCTTGGACTTCTCAAGCTGCTATAATAAAATACCGTAAACTGGGTGACTTCAACAGCATTTATTTCTCATAGTTCGGGTGGCCGGGAAGTCCAGGATTTAGGCGCCAGCCAATTTAGTTCCTGTGAGGGCCCTCTTTCTGGCCTGCCAACAGCTGTCTTCCTGCTGCGTCCTCACAAGGCAGAGAAAGAGGAAGCAAGCTATCCAGCCCAGCAACAAATACCACCATTTACCATACTCTAAAACCTAACACGGCACTCACCCCAAAGCTCCTCACCTTAATCCCCACTGTATCCCTGACGTGGCTCCTGCCTCTTTCTACAATATCACTTATTAACACTTCGTTTCACTCTTGTCATTCAATAATATTAAGAAACATAATTCATGAATAGGTCACAATGTTTTAAGGTTCCCTATCTTACACATGCTATTCCCTGTCTGGAATGCTCTTTCCATATCCAAGTCTTTATTTTCTTAATGATACTCATCTTTCAAGGTTCAGTTCAGGCATCACCTTTTCACAAAACGTTGTTGGGGCATATCACACAAGCTGAACTGAAATGTCATCAAATGTCATCTAGGATATACTACACCATAAAGTGGTCACTGATTCATTTGTCTGCTTTTTTCATTGGACTGTTAGTCCTTGAGAGCAGGGATTGCTTCATTTTGCTTTCTAATTCCAATACCTAATAATATATGGCAGATGACTGCATGCAAACAAACAAACAAAAAAACCAAATAGACCCCAAAAAAGTGGGCCCAGTTAATTGATTAACTGGCTTCTCAATATTCAAACATTCATGGGTAATTAACGTATAAAACAGTACCCTCAAATGTTCGGCTCCTTTTTCCCTTGTGCTGCACTTGCTATTTGAAGGTCTGTTTAAAGGGGCTGTGTCTAGACCAGCCAAAGAAGGCAAGAACAAAAAATTCTAACTGTAAATTTCTCTCAAGTAATATGATCTATTTTTAAAACAACCCTGTGGACCATTTCCAGGATAGCCAAGTTGAACAGAGTATCTTCTCACGAATCACCTCTCTAAGCTAATTCTTCATGAAGAATAGGGGAGAATGTTTATTCAAAATGAAAACACTGGAAAATGAGGAACAGAGAATTACGTGGACTTGGATAAACCAGCAAAGGATGCTGAATACTAAAAGGGAGAATTTGAGTTTCACTCACACACATGATAAACCATTCGTTCCAAAAGAGAATAAATGTGATCAGAGGACTTAGAAGGGAAGATGTTTTTGGCAGGGAAATTAGAAGACATTTAGAAATTACATTTGTGCAGACTGTACTGTATTTTGAGAATGCAAGTTCCTAATCCCAGAATCACTTTATTGAACTCCCACAGGAAATGAGGCTTTATACAGTTGAGTCTGACAAAATACCAGTGTAAATTATTTAGCAAGCATGGCCAAAGGATCACTACACCAATAATTAATCAGGCTTTCTGTTCATTCTCCTTTCCAGGGGTTAAAAAGTTGAGAGTATTACATCTAATAAATTGAGGGCAGGAGGAGAAGGGGACGACAGAGGATGAGATGGTTGGATAACATCACCGACTCCATGAACATGGGTTTGGGTGGACTCTGGGAGTTGGTGATGGACAGGGAGGCCTGGCATGCTGCGGTTCATAGGGTCACAAACAGTCGGACACAACAGAGTGACTGAACTGAACTGAAACTGAAGTGTGCCATACATGTGCTAAGTCAAGAAGAATCTATTACAAAATAAAAATATGCCCCAAACAGAAGCTATTTGACCACTTACATTATTTTCCAAAACATTTTCAAACATATACAATCTAAAATTAGATTACTATCTAATTGTATCTAATTAGATTACAAGTTACTATCAATTTGTAAAAGAACACAAAGTTAACTACTTTACAATCTTGAGCAGAAATAAAGGGTCCATTAATTGTATAAAATTCAGCAAAATCTCATCATGGAATCTTGCTCAACTTCCTGTAAATAAAAAATATTCAATATCTGTAGTAAGGGCAGAATGAACAGCTTCAAAAAGAGCTGATATATCACCATTTGAAAACCTAAATAAATGAAAGACTTGTTGGGTCTAATAGAAATACTGATAACTGGAATCTTGAATAAGATCTAAGAAACGGAGTGCTAAGAATTAAAAGGATGCTCATGATTTCTGATTTGCTTGGGGATATGTAACAAATCAAGACATTCTGATACACTCTAATAGTTTTGAAAATTGTTTTTGAATATGATTCAGGGTTTAATCCTTCAATCTAAAACTTTTTAGGACATCTACTGTATATCAGGAATCAGATGAATTAAAAGAACTGATCTCAAGTATCTCATGCTCTGGTAGTGGAAACTCACTTATAACTAATATAAGACTGAGGACCCATATCTCAAGTGATAAAACTTTTGGCTGAGAGAGGGGTAATCTCCCAAGTCTGGTGCTCTAGGGGCCCTGAAAACTGAAGGGCAGGCATTCTAAGATGGGAGAGCAAATTTTTTCTCTCACAAACTAGATTACAGTTCGTTGAAGGCAGAACTGTTATTTACTTCTTTGTATAATTCACAATGCATAGTAAATTTTCAATAATTGCATTTTGGTTAACTATCAAAGACAGTTCTGATTGATAAGCCTAAGTGATTTGAAATTTGAAAAATCGGAGAATCCAATGAAAGGGAAGTCAATGGGACAATAAGAAGTAAAAATTTTCACAAATTAAAAATAATAGTCATTAATATCTCCTAACAATCACTGCACATGGTGACTGCAGCCATGAAATTAAAAGATGCTTGATCCATGGAAGAAAACCTATGACCAACCTAGACAGCATATTAAAAAGCAGAGACATTACTTTACCAACAAAAGTCCATCTAGTCAAAGCTATGGTTTTTCCAGTAGTCACATATAGATGTGAGAGTTGGACTATAAAGAAAGATGAGCACCGAAGAATTGATGCTTTTGAACTGTGGTGAAGAAGACTCTTGAGAGTCCTTTGGACTGCAAGGAGATCCAACCAGTCCATCCTAAAGGAAATCAGTCCTGAATATCCATTGGAAGGACTGATGCTGAAGCTGAAATTCCAGTACTTTTGATGCGAAAAACTGACTCATTAGAAAAGACCCTGATGCTGGGAAAGATTGAAGGCAGGAGAAGGGGATGACAGAGGATGAGATGGTTGGATGGCATCACTGACTTGATGGACTTGAGTCTGAGGAAGCTCTAGGAGTTGGTGATGGACAGGGCAGCCTGGTGTGCTGCAGTCCACGGGATAGCAAAGAGTTCAACACAACTGAGCAACTGAACTGAACTGAAAAAGAAAAAAAAAAAAATGGAGCTGGCCATAGGGTTGATATACGTAATTCTGAAACGAGGCATTCTGCTTCCAAGCTGACTGATTCACATGGCTCATGACTCACATACACTATTACCAGTGCAAACTCTTGGTCTCATGGACCAGAAAGTGGAAGCGAGTTTTTGCTGTGAATACTGAAAGACTCTGGTTTATACATTGCTATCAGAGAAAGAAATATAATAAGGTTTAAAATAATTTTAATTCTATGGGAAACTTAGAGATATAAGTCTTTTTCACTGGAGATAAGGAATAAGAAAAGAAAAAGAATAAAATGAAGGAGAAATTGAAGTAAAGAGAATGAGAAGAGGGAAAGAGAAGGAGGAAGGAAGAAAAGAATATTGCAGGGAGTACTAGAGCCACAAATATTCCATTACTGGGATCCAAGCTAGAAAAATTTGCATGGTATCATCACTAAGCACTGAAGATTTGGGCAATAATTATATGTCCAGAAGAACAGAAATTCATACAAGGCGCATCTTTGAAAACTAGAACTGTTCTCTCCTGCTATTTATGATTTGAGACGTAAGTTTGTTTTGACTTGCAATTTAATAAGTGCATGTGCTTTCTGGAGGTTATCCTTAACTGCCTCTTCGAGTGAACTGTTCCCCTTACCCCAGCCCTCGTGGTTATCAGTCGGGTTAGCCCATACTGCTTTCCAGGGTGGCAGAGGGAAGCCAGGCGAGGTGGAGTTTCTGGGTCCCCAAGGAAGTAAAGGAAATGCTTGGTTCTCTGACAGTGGTGGCCACAGCACTTAGTCTGGGGACTTTGGGATAATTTACTGCAATATAAACCTGCCAGATCAGGTGCAGCTGTCAGCATTCAGTGGGTGACAAGGGAATCGACTTAGTCCCGTGAGGAACAAATCCTTGGTGTTACATGACAGGTAGGCACGAAAACTGGGGAGGGAGCAATGCCATTCAAAGGCCAACCTAGCTCTGATCTCTTCACAAGGTTTAATTGGGTCCTCACTGCCATGAGGACAATCTGGTGCTCTTTAAGTAGAGATTGCCTATATTATTGCTTAAACAAGTAGAGATTGTCCTTTAATGGTTTTTAAGTGAATGAAGTTTTCACTAACTATTAAAGTTACTATTGTCATAAAATATGACTCTCCTCCAGATATATTTTCAAATGGTTGTATAAGCTCTGTGAACAATGGTGCAAATTTAGGAAGCTATTTCATTTCTCTTAATGGCTCTGAGCAAAACAATAGACTAGGAAGGGGTCTCTCTTTAAACCCATGATAGCTTCTATAATGAAAAAGGACAAACATTGATATTATTCTGATTTTTGCCTGCTTTCTTAATGAGGAGAACTGAGTTTTTTACCCATTCCAGTATCTTTGCCTGAGAAATCCCATGGACAGAGGGAGCCTGGCAGACTACAGTCCATGGGATCATAAGAGTCAGACACAACTTAGCATCTGAACAACAAAGACATAGGATATCAATGTAGAACATGTTTGTATCATTTCACATGTTTGTATCATTCTGCATCATTTCCCTATAGATGTAGAACAAATCATTTCTAGTAATTCATCCAGACAATGAGAGTCAAAAAGCAAAATAAAAAGCTAGTCCCTTAAATATCATCCACAGGTCACCTTGCCTAAATTAAATATTTTGTAAATGTGTCTTTTCATGCCTGAAACACTTGAAGATACACATGTGCATTCATCACATCACACTCATCAGACAGCCACTAGAGGATATTGAAATACTGTTTAGTGGTGGTCAAATTAAGTCATTTAAACTAGTATCTAGGCAGCTTTTCCTATATCTTCACTGCATTACAGTGTATTCTTATCACTCAACTAAATCAACAGTCCATCAGAAACTATTAAGAATGTCTATTGATTTTCAGGCACCATTTTTTAATGATTTTCCAAGAGTTAATTATCTTAAAAGCAAATGGGGAGCTGCCCCAGTGTGTTCCACACCAGCTTCCTCTAGGACAACAGGGATCATCAGGTACCCTCCACCGATGATGACAAAGCTGAGGCTGAGGTTACCTCCTCCAGCACCAAGCTGCTCCACAGCAGGTGGGTTTGGACCAACATGAGTCTATCATTGCTACATCTTCCTCAGACACCTGTGTTTGAATTCAGAAACAGTGATGTTCATTTTCAGGTCGACATTTTCTGAGAGATTCACAGAGTTAATTTCAAAAGTCAGTGGGACCTTCTATAGAGCAAATGGCCTATTAATTCTTGATTTAGTCAAAAACCTGCATATAGCTTAGAGATTACTCAAACAAGTGGTTTCCAACATTTTTTGCTGTTCAAAACCCTTTTGCACTAATATACTATCTTGAGAACTCCTTCAGTGATGTAAAACTTTCATCATTTTTGCCTGGTATACAATACAATAAAGGACTAGCTTTTTAAAAACATGCATTATAAATATTCATTAGATTACTCAGTCATAAATAAGAGTGAAATAATACCATTTGCAGCAACATGGACAGACCTAGAGATTATCACACTAACTAAAGTAAGTCAGAGAAAGACAAATATCATGTGATAGTGCTTAATATGAGCCTAAAAATATGATAAAAATGAATTTTGTATCCCACAGACATAGAAAACAAATTTATGGTTGCCAAATGTGGAAGGGAGTAGGAGATAAATTAGCAGTTTGGAATTAACATATACATACTACTATGTTACAACCAATAAAGGACAGCGCGGGGAACTCTACTTAACATTTTGTAATAACTTGTAAGGGAAAAGAATCTTAAAAAGAATATATATATGAATCACTTTGCTGTACATCTGAAACTAACACAACATTGTAAACCAGCTATACTTCAATAAAAATTAAATTAAAAAATTAAAAACCATTAATCAGGGTCTTCCTGCATGTCATGTACTGTGCAAGATGCCAGGAAGGCAGAAGAGAGCAACATGTACGTGGTCCCTGTACAAGGAATCTATCATCTTCCAGCGCAGCCAGAAAATTTAATCAAGAATATTATCCTAAAGCATATTAATGCTCTGGTAGCATTTATGATAATTTCTCCAAAAGGGAACTTTCCTATACTGTTGGCGGGAATGTAAATTGGAGAACAGTAAGGAGCTTCCTCAAGAAACTACAAGCAGAGTTACCGTGTGACCCTCCAATCCCACTCCTGTGCATATATCTGGAGAAAAACATGGTTTGAAAGGATACAGGCACCCCTGTATAAACATGCATCGTATCACTGTTTGTAATAGCCAAGACACGGAAGCAACCTAAATGTCCATCAACAGCTGAATGAATAAAGAAGATATAGTACATGTATACAATGAAATACTACTCAGTCATTAAAAACAATGAAATAGTGCCATTTGCAGCAACATGGATGGACACAGAGATTATCATACTAAGTGAAGTAAGCCAGAGAAAGACAAACATCATATGATATCACTTATACGTGGAATATTTCTTTTAATGATACAAATGAATTTATTTATGAAACAGACTCACAGACATAGAGAACAAACTTATGGTTACCAGGAGAGAAAGGCGAGAGGTGGAGATAGACTGGGAGTTTGGGACTGGCATATACACAGCACATTTAAAATAGATAATCAACAAGGACCTACTGCATAGCACAAGGAACTCTACTCAATATACTGTGATAACCTAAATGGGAAAAGAATTTGAAAAAGAATAGATACATGTGCATATACCACTTAAACACTCTGCTGTACTCTGCTGAAACTAACACAATATTGTTAATCAACAATACTCCAATGTAAAAAAACAATAATAAATGAGTAAAATCATTTCCCCAGTTTTGACCTTTCTAACCAGGTTAAAACACTTCATACTCAACATGTTTAAAAAAGCAAGTGGAATGTTATAAAACAACTATACTTCAATAAAAAAATAAAAATAATTCTTTTTCTAAAGGCAAGTTGTCTTCTCCCTTCCCCCTCCTACTGTTCCCCTGTTTTTTCTGTGTTTCATAACTTCCTCTTCACCTGGCCAGAACCGTAGAAACTAGAGTCTTTAAGCCTTTTCCTGATCTCTCAACCTCTATACTGAAACATAAGAACTGTCTCAAAGAAGCTATTACAAGAAAACATATATATATATAAAACAGTATATTGTTAATTTAAGGCAATTTTAACAGATGTAATTACATTAATGACTTTTAAAATTCTCTTCCCCATTTAAAAAGTGAAGCTTGCTGATTTTAAATTAATTGCAGAAGAAGTTATGATTTGTCAGCAGATAAAACTATATATCAAATTTTCTTTGGGAACCAAATGTACATTAAACTTTAACCATATGCTACAGAATCAAAAATAGATAAAACTGCTTTCATACTATGATTGCATTTTTGTCCTAAATTTTTTTATTTTTTTAATTAATTAATTTATTTTTTAAATACTTTATTCCATTTTACAACACTGCATTGGTTTTGTCATACATTGACATGAATCAGCCACAGGTGTACACGATCTCCCAATGCTGAAGCCCCCTCCCACCTCCAACCCCACACCATCTCCCCGGATCATCACGTACACCAGCCCCAAGCAACCTGTGTCCTGTATTGAACATAGACTGGTGCTTCATTTCTTATATGATAGTATACATGTTTCAGTGCCATCTCCCAAATCTTCCCACCCTCTCCCTCTCCCTCAGAGTCCAAAAGTCCATTCTATACCTCTGTGTCTCTTATGTTGTCTCACTTGCAGGGTCATCATTACTATCTTTCTAAATTCCATATATATATATCAATATACTGTATTGGTGTTTTTCTTTCTGGCTAACTTCACTCTGTATAATTGGCTCCAGTTTCATCCATCTCATTAGAACTGATTCAAATTTATTCTTTTTAAGGGCTGAGTAATACTCCATTGTGTATATGTACCACAGCTTTCTTATCCATTCATCTGCTGATGGACATCTAGGTTGTTTCCACGTCCTGGCAATTATAAACAATGCTGCAATGAACATTGGGGTACATGTGTCTCTTTCAATTCTGGTTTCCTTGGTGTGTATGCCCAGCAGTGGTATTGCTGGGTCAATTTTTTAAACTTAAAAAAAAAATCAGTAGAATCTTTACAAAAAAAAACCGAAAAAAACCTAGTCTTCTCTTCTCACTTGAAAGATGAAAAACTATGACTCACAGTGGTAAAGCAGGTTGTCTATGATCACAAAGATAGAGAGAAAAAGATAAATCTCCCATCTCCTGACTCCACAGAACTCCTTCAATACTGAACTCAGAGAACATCACCCAGTATTATGATGATTGCTAAGATGAGACTCAAGCCAGCAAATTATCTGGATAGCCCATCTAGGGCATATTATTCAGCATGCATTTATTTGTAAGAAGTTTCTGGTAATAGATGCTCCATTATTCTGCAACAAAACACACATTTAAATATCAGGCATAACCCAACAGAATTCTTTTCTTCTGCTATTGCTGAAGGCTTTAGAATAGAGGTTGAAAACTGAACTCATGGGCTGGATTCAAGCCCTACATGTATTTGTTTGGCAAATGTAATTTTTTTAATTAAGTTTTGAGAAATTTTAACCAATACTCAAAAAATTTTCCCATTAATAAAAATCATAATGTGTTCAATGCTGGTACTGTATTTCCACTTGGCAAAAACTATTAAAGCTGAGCAGCTGCTCTGCCAACAGACAGGCATTCTCTGCTTTACCAGTGTCCCCACCCCTTATAAAGGTCTCTTTTCTCAGCTGGCTCCTCTTACTTCTGTTACTTGACTGGTCCCTAGGATATCTGAATTTGCAACATATGTTTCAGAGTCTTAGCTGACAATATTTTGTTCAATCTTCAAAAGATATATAAAAGGTTCACAGGCATTTGGAGGATGAAATGTTTGAGGGAAAGTAAAGCATCAAAAGTACACCTCGAGAGTCCCTTGGACAGCAAAGAGATCAAATCAGTCATTTATAAAGGAAATCAACCTTGAATATTCCCTGGAAGGACTGATGCTGAAGCTGAAACCCCAATACTTTGGCCACCTGATGAGAAGAACTGACTCATTGGAAAAGACCCAGATGCTGGGAAAGACTGAGGGCAAGAGGAGAAAGGGGAGACAGAGGATGTGACGGTTGGATGGCATCACTGACTCAGTGGACATGAGTTTGACCAAGCTCCGGGAGTTGGTGATGGATAGGGAAGCCTTGCATGCTGCAGTTCATGGGGTCACAGAGTCGGACATGACTTAGAGACTGAGCAACAACAGCAAAGCTACATTGAAAATGGTAAGTCATTCTGGGCTAGTATTAAGCATGTGATCAACTTATTTTCTCTGTAACACTGGCAAGACCAAGGTCACAAATATAAATAGAAGGACCTTGGCCACAGCCTACCTCCTTTCTCTTCCCTCCTCTGACACCAGCCCATAGTTCAAGAGGCCTCTTGTGCACACATGTGAAAAACTCGGCTTTATAGCCAAAGTCTGGTGACAGCCACGCTTTATATACAAGTAACATGTCTTGGCCCTAGAAGTGGATGGATTCTGGTGAGAGGCTCATGTATACCATGCACACCATGTCACTATGCACACCATGCACATCTTGCATACCATGCACACCGTGGAAGCGAGCGAAGAACCCCTTGAGGAAGGATTTCCAGGATTCCAGAAGAGGAGGGCACAACTGCTCCCCCACCGAATCCTCACACTACAGAGAGGAGAACAGCTGAAGGAACATCTGTACATTGTTCTCCAACTTTTGGATCTTTGCCAGCCTGATAGGTGAAAAACCTAACCTCCCAATAGTCTTAACTGACATTTCTTTTAATAAGAATGAAGTTGAACATCAACTTTATTTGGAAAGTAAACCATTCACAAGCCCAGGACTACTGTTAGCAATACTGTCAGCTCGAGATTACCTGGGATGTTGGGCGAGGCAGACATTTTTCAGATTGTCAAATATGGCATAGATGCTTTAATGTTAACTTATTTCATGATATTTTATGATTCTAATGTTGAAAATGTTTAAAAGAATGCAAAAAAACTATGTGTTTGGGCACTGGATATGAAAGAAAATGCTTTCCCCCCAGAAATGGCCTAGAATGTCTGCTCTTTGGTAAATCACAGTAGTACCCAAGTTAGGGAAAGACACAGTCCAAACCAAATATTCTTCCTCCCCAACTCTCTAAGAGTCAAAGATCTAAATAAATGGAGAGAAGTATTGTGTTCATCATCTGGAAAATTCTATCTTTTTAAGATGAAAAATCATATCTCTGTAAACACCCAGTGCAATTCCAATGAAAATCCCAGCAGGATTTCTTAATAGAAAGCAACAATCTAATTCTAGAATTTATGTGTAAGGGTAAAAGATTTAGAATAATCAAAACACTTTTTGAAAAGAAGACAAAGTTGGAGAACCTGCACTACCAGATGTTAAGATTTACTACTAAAACAATAATCAAGACAATCCCATTCACCACTGCAACAAAAAGAATGAAATACATAGGAATAAATCTACCTAAAGAAACAAAAGACCTATATATAGAAGACTATAAAACACTGATGAAAGAAATCAAAGATGACACAAATAGATGGAGAAATATACCATGTTAGTGGATTGCAAGAATCAATACAGTGAAAATGATTATACTACCCAAAGCAATCTATACATTTAATGTAATCTCTATCAAGCTACCAACAGTATTTTTCACAGAACTAGAACAAACAATTTCACAATTTGTATGTAAACACAAAAAACCTTGAATAGCCAAAGCAATCTTGAGAAAGAAAAATGGAACTGGAGGAATCAACCTGCCTGATTTCAGACTATACTACAAAGCTAAGTCATCAAGACAGTACGGTACTGGCACAAAGACAGAAATATAGATCAATGGAACAAAATAGAAAGCTCAGAGATAAATCCATGCACTTATGAACACCATATCTTTGACAGAGGCAAAAATATACAATGGAGAAAAGACAACTCTTCAACAAGTGGTGCTGGGGAAACTGGTCAACCACATGTAAAAGAATGAAACTAGAATACTTTCTAATACCATACACAAAAATAAACTAAAAATAGATTAAATAGCTAAATGTAAGATCAGAAACTATAAAACTCTTAGAAGAAAACAGGCAGAACACTCTATAACATAAATCACAGAAACATCATAGAAGATTACACCTCCCAGAGTAATGGAAATAAAAACAAAAATAAACAATGGGACCTTATTAAACTTAAAAGCTTCTGCACAATGAAGGAAACTATAAGCAAGGTGAAAAGACAGCCTTCAGAATGGGAGAAAATAATAGCAAATGAAACAACTGGCAAAGAATTAATCTCCAAAATATACAAGCAACTCATGCAGCTCACTACCAGAAAACCAACCCAATCAAAAAGTGGACCAAAGAACTAAACAGACATTTCTCCAAAGAAAACATACATATGGCTAATAAACACATGAAAAGATGTTCAACATCACTCATTATTAGAGAAATGCACATCAAAATCACAATGAGGTATCATCTCACACCAGTCAGAATGGCCGCCATCAAAAAGTCTACAAACAATAAATGAAGGAGAAGGTGTGAAGAAAAGAGGTCCCTCTTACACTGCTGGTAGGAATGCAAATAGGCACAATCACTATGGAGCACAGTGTGGAGATTCCTTAAAAAACTGGAAATAGAACTGTCGTATGATCCAGCAATCCTTTTGCTGGACATACACACTGAGGAAGCCAGAACTGAAAGAGACACATTATATCCTGTCTCTTATACACATCTCGAGAGTCCCTTGGACAGCAAAGAGATCATTTGCTGCACCTACACACTGAGGAAACCAGAACTGAAAGAGACACATTATCCCAATGTTCATTGTAGCACTGTTTAAAATAACTAGGACATGGAAGCAACCTATATGTCCATCAGCAGACAAATGGATAAGGAAGTTGAGGTACATATACACAGTGCGATATTACTCAGCTATACAAAAGAACAGATTTGAGTCAGTTATAATGAGGTGGATGAAACTGGAGACTATTATACAGAGTGAAGTAAGTCAGAAAGAAAAACAGCAATACAGTATATTAACGCATATACATGGAATTTAGTAACGACAATCCTATATGCAAGGCAGCAAAAGAGACACAGATGTAAAGAACAGACTTTTGGACTATGTAGGAGAAGGCAAGGGTGGGATGATTTGAAACAATAGCATTGAAACATGAATATTACCATATATAAAACAGATGACCAGTGCAAATTTGAGGTATGAAGCAGGGTACTCAAAGCTGGTGCTCTTGGACAAGCCAGAGGCATGGAGTGGGGAGGGATGTGGGAAGTGGGGTTCAGGATGGGGAGACACATGCACCCATGGGTAATTCATGTTGACGTATGGTAATCAGTCAGTTCAGTTCACTTGCTTAGTCATGTCTGACTCTTTGCAACCCCATGGACTGCAGCATGTCAGGCCTCCCTGTCCATCACCAACTCCTTGAGATTACTTAAACTCATGTCCATTGAATCAGTGATGCCATCTAACCATCTCATTCTCTGTGGTCCCCTTTTCCTCCTGCCATCACAGTCTTTTCAGATGAGTCAGTTCTTCCCATCAGGTGGCCAAAGTATTGGAGTTTCAGCTTCAACATCAGTCCTTCTGGTGAATAGTCAGGACTGATCTCCTTTAGGATGGACTGGTTGGATTTCCTTGCAGTCCAAGGGACTCAAGAGTCTTATCCAACACCACAGTTCAAAAGCATCAGTTCTTCGGTGCTCTGCCTTCTTCACAGTCCAACTGTCACATCCATACATGACCACAGGAAAAACCATAGCCTTGACTAGACGGACCTTTATTGGCGAAGTAATGTCTCTGCTTTTTAATAGGCTGTCTAGGTTGGTCATAACTTTCCTTCTAAAGAATAAGCATATGGTAAGTACATGGTAATAACCACCACAATATTGTAAAGAAATTATCCTCCGATTCAAATAAATTAATTAAAAATAAAGAAAGCAATGGAATGAACCCAGAAACAAACAAACAAACAAAAAGACAGTGTGGTTTTGTTGAAAAGATAAAAACATAGATTATTGGAGCAAAAGTGGACCCATACAAAAGTAATCAATAGATTTTTAATGAAGGTGCAAAGGCAACTTAATGGAAAGCTATAATCTTTCAACAGATTATATTGTAACAAATTGGATATCTATACACACAAAAAATTTCAATCTGTATCTGTGGCTTATGCAAAAATTAACTCATAATGAATTGTAGACTTAGAGGCAAAACTAAAAACTAAAACTTTTAAAAGCAAATGTAGGAGAAAATATCTGTGATCTTATGTAGGGAAATTTTTCTTAGATATGACACCATAAGCACAATTCATAAAAGGAAATTGATAAGTTAGACTTCATCAAAGGTACAAGGAAGATATACAAATGGCAAATAAGCCCATGAAAAGTTGCATTATTAGTTATTAGGTAAACTATATATTTATGAAATATATATTTATTTATATACAAATATGAATATATTTATGAAACATATATATTTATATTTATGCAGTGTGTGCGTGATGGTAATCTTTGTAAAAGTAATTGGTTTTATAACTGTGAAGGCAAACCTAAATGTGCAGCAATAATGTATTACTCAGAGATCCCTTCTTGGAAGAAAAGTTATGAACAACCTAGATAGCATATTCAAAAGCAGAGACATTACTTTACCAACTAAGGTCCGTCTAGTCAAGGCTATGGTTTGTCTTGTGGTGTGGTCATGTATGGATGTGAGAGTTGGACTGTGAAGAAGGCAGAGCACCGAAGAATTGATGCTTTTGAACTGTCGTGTTGGAGAAGTCTCTTGAGAGTGCCTTGGACTGCAAGGAGATCCAACCAGTCCATTCTGAAGGAGATCAACCCTGGGATTTCTTTGGAAGGAATGATGCTAAAGCTGAAACTCCAGTACTCTGGCCACCTCATGCGAAGAGTTGACTCATTGGAAAAGACTCTGATGCTGGGAGGGATTGGGGGCAGAAGGAGAAGGGGACGACAGAGGATGAGATGGCTGGATGGCATCACTGACTCAATGGACGTGAATCTGAGTGAACTCCGGGAGTTGGTGATGGACAAGGAGGCCTGGCGTGCTGGGATCATGGGGTCGCAAAGAGTCAGACACAACTGAGCAACTGAACTGAACTGAAAAAGCAAATTAAAACCATAGCACTACACACCTATAAAAATACTTAAAATAAAAATAAAATAACAGTACTGAGTACTGGCAAAGATGTGGAGAAACTGGAATATGCACCCATTCCTGATAAGAATGCAAGAGAATAATCATTTTGGAAAATGAGTTGGCATTTCCTTATAAAGTTAAACATATACTTATCATGTGACCCAAGATTCCTATTTCTTAAGTGTTTATTTTCCAGGTGAAATTAACACTGTCCACACTATAGCCTATATGTGAATTTTTACAGTGGCTTTATTTATAATTAGGAAACCTGGAAACAGCTTAAATGTTTTTCAATAGACTATGGTACCTCCACACAACAGAACACAATGTAGCAGGACAAATCAGTACCAAGCAACAGATGAATTTCAAAGGCAGTGCTCTAACGAAAGAAACCAGGCTCTAAAGGCTTCATACTATATGAATCATGCATATGATTCTATTTATATATCATGCTATAAAAGACAAAATTAAAGGAACAGAGAACTGATCAGGGATTGACAGGGAGTAGTGGTGGAGGGAAGCATTGGCTATAAGGGGACAGTAGAAAATTTGGGCAAAGTATGAGACTGCTCTGTATCCTGGTTTTGGGGGTCACACGACTGCATAAATTTGTCAAAACTCGTAGAAATGCACACGAAAAAGGCTAAACTTTTTAAACAAAACATTGAAACCTCCTTTTTCAGGTCTTCCCTGACCACCTAATGACTCTTATTATTTATGTTCCTGTTTAAATTTTTCTGTATTGTACTTTATCACATTCTGAAATTTTTGTTATTTATTTACTGGGATACTTATTGTCTTTCTTCCTGCTGGAATACACTCTATGAACATTCAAGGTTCATATTTTTCTACTTAAAACATCTAGATTTAATAGAGCAACAAAAAATAAGGAGGTTGGTTATACTGTTGTTAGTAGATATAATGGTAGTCTGAGTTAAATTCACCCATTTCAGTCCATTTTAGTTCTCTGATTCCTAAAATATCAGCGTTCACTCTTGCCATCTCCTGTTTGACCACTTCCAATTTGCCTTCATTCACGGACCTAACATTCCAGGTTCTTATGCAATATTGCTCTTTACAGCATTGGAACTTGCTTCTATCACCAGTCACATCCACACCTGGGTGTTGTTTTTGCTTTGGCTCCGTCTCTTCATTCTTTCTGGAGTTATTTCTCCACTGATCTCCAGTAGCATATTGGGCACCTACCGACCTGGGGAGTTCATCTTTCAGTGTTGTATCTTTTTGCCTTTTCATACAGTTCATGGGGTTCTCAAGGCAAGAATATTGAAGTTGTTTGCCATTCCTTTCTCCAGTGGACCACAGTTTGTCAGAACTCTCCACCATAACCCATCTATCTTGGGTGGCCCTACACAGCATGGCTTAATTTCATTAAGTTAGACAAGGCTGTGGTCCATGTGATTAGATTAGTTAGTTTTCTGTGATGGTAGTTTCAGTCTATCTGTCCTCTGATGCCCTCTCTTAGTGCCTATCGTCTTACTGGGGTTTCTTTTACCTTGGACGTGAGGTATCTCCTCTCAGCCACTTGCCACTCCAGCGGTGTGCAGCCAGCCGCTCAACATTCAGAAAACTAAGATCATGGCATCCAGCCCCATCATTTCATGGCAAATAGATGAGGAAACAGTGGAAACAATATGAGACCTTATTTTTGTGGGGCTCCAAAATCACTGCAGATGGTGACTGCTGTCATGAAATTAAAAGACACCTGCTCCTTGGAAGAAAAGCTATCGCCAACCTAGAAAGCATGTTAAAAAGCAGAGACATTACTTTGCCAACAAAGGTTCATCTAATCAAAGCTGTGGTTTTCCAGTAGTCATGTACTGATGTGAGAGTTGGACTATAAAGAACGCTGAGTGCCGAATAATTGATGCTTTTGAACTATGGTGTTGGAGAAGACTCTTGAACTGCAAGAAGATTCAACCTGTCCATCCTAAAGGAAGTTAGTCCTGAATATTCATTGGAAGGACTGATGCTGAAGCTGAAACTCCAAGGCCCCCTGACATGAAGAACTGACTCATTAGAAGAGTCTCTGATGCTGGGCAAGATTGAAGGCAGGAGGAGAAGACCACACAGGATGAGACGGTTGGATGGCATCACCGACTTGATGGACATGAGTTTGAGTAAGCTCTGGGAGTTGGTGATGGATAGGGAAGCCTGGTGTGCTGCGATTCATGGGGTCGCAAAGAGTCAGACATGACTGAGCAACTGAACTGAACTGAACTGTGTTCTGATATTTCTTTTAACCACATGGCACTCTGGCTCCCAATCTGGCAACAGCCTCCTAATGACTAAAGCAAGTTGTTGAAATTAATAGCTGCAACACTGATTCCCAGGCCACATCAAGTGTCTTCCCCAGGGGGTGCCAAGTTCAAATATAAGCTACAAGGGAATGCTCTCTGAAAAGTATGAAGTGGGATCCCAGACAACTGAGTAGCACTGAGCACTGACACTGAGCCAAATGTCCCTTTAGTGACCTCTATGTTTATTACCATCAAGGCATAACCGAAAATGACTAAAGTAAGTTGTTGAAATTAATAGCTGCAACACTGATTCCCAGGCCACATCAAGTGTCTTCCCCAGGGGGTGCCAAGTTCAAATATAAGCTACAAGGGAATGCTCTCTGAAAAGTATGAAGTGGGATCCCAGACAACTGAGTAGCACTGAGCACTGACACTGAGCCAAATGTCCCTTTAGTGACCTCTATGTTTATTACCATCAAGGCATAACCGAAAAGGTTGTTCTTTCTCACATCATCACTTCTGCTTCTTTAATAATACCGGAGGCAAAGAAATTACTAGGCACTCGATGTAAATTGTATAAAACTATTTTACTCTTCTTGCCCTATTGACTTAAGATACCCCCAATGTCTTATTTTCCGGAGAAGGCAATGGCAACCCACTCCAGTACTCTTGCCTGGAAAATCCCATGGATGGAGGAGCCTGGCAGGCTGCAGTCCATGGGGTTGTTGCTAAGAGTCGGACTTGACTGAGTGACTTTACTTTCACTTTCCACTTTCATGCATTGGAGAAGGAAATGGCAACCCACTCCAGTGTTCTTGCCTGGAGAATCCCAGGGACAGCAGAGCCTGGTGGGCTGCTGTCTATGGAGTCGCACAGAGTCGGACACGACTGAAGCGACTTAGCAGCAGCAGCAGCAATGTCTTATTTCAACCCCTATGGCTTAAATATGGCCTTTTAAAAAATGAATTTTCTAATTTCCTTGCTAATAGCTCACAAAAGATAAGTCTTTCATCAGTTTATAAAACTTCCACAGAATAGACCTTCTCTAATAAAGCTCATGTTGACAAAACCACTTGCCCACACTGCTTGGTGAAATGCTTGGGAAATTTAAAGTAAAATGTGAAGATGCTTCTCTGTCTGATATGAACTTAAAATAGGAAGTCCATCTCGTTCAACAAACTAGATGATCCGTTTAGGCATGGGCAAATCACACTGTCCTAAAAATTGTCAAGAAAACAGTTTTAAGTTCCCTTAGTAATGCATTAGTTTTTTCTCAGTCTCAGAACTGGAGAAGAGCAAAGCTGAACGAGACTTGCATCACATTCTGTAGTGTTTTGCAGTTTTAAAATAAAGAAAATAAATGAAACTTCATTATTGATTTATGATAAGTGGCTAAGTATAAGATGAAGTAGAAAAAAACAGGATACAAAATGATATAGATGTTTCTTCCTTTAAAAAAATGTTAATGTAATCTCTAAGTAGTAGAATAATTTATTGCTTTATTTTGTTCTTAAACTATTCATTGTTTTAGTTAAAATTCTGCAGGGAATGTATACTATTTTACAATTGAAAAAACTATTTTTAAATGCCTTAACACATTTCAGAAAGGGCTCACATATTCTGTAAGTATGACCATGCTCATTGTACAAATGAAAAATTGCTCAGCTAGTATAGGTAGCAACTAGCCCCCAACGTTTGAATATTCTTTATATTTGCCAATTTTGCAGTGAATCCTTCTGCCAGCTTCACCCTGATATGTCAGAGAAAGGAAGTGGGGTTATGAAAAAGGCTGAAGAAAGAAGAGAAGTAGGGGAGAACATATGCTTTATTCATGATTCTGACAAACTGTAACTGAGTCAGTGGTAAGTGCCCATTGCAGCCCTTCTGAGATCAGCCTGTGAGGCGTGAACTGTCCCTGGGATCAGAACACTCCCAGTGGTTTGGTTTTTGTGATAAAGATGCCAACAACTTGCTCTTAAGTTAAAGGAAAGCAAAAGAACATACGTCATTGGCTGTCAGCTTACCGACAGCAGCCTATTATGATTCATTATTTTGGCAAACATATTAGAGATACTAATGTTTTATTTAGAAGCTTTATACAATTTAGCAATGTGCAGAGATCATGTTTCACAGGGCTTCACCAGGGGTACATCCTGTAGGTTTTGCAAATATATCCTAATCAATAATGTACGACTCTCTTAAGCATAAAATAAAAAATAATCAATGTCCTTATTTTTTGTTGTTGTATTTAATCTTGAACTTATATTGGAAAAATAATTAAACTTAGCATGTTATTATTCTGATTCACTTATTTATATCCACTAATTGTGAGGCATTTCTAACTACAAATGTCAGTTCTTAAAGGAAATTATGAATTCTTTACTGCTATACTCCTCATAAATTAGGAGAAAAATATGCAATAACTGCTGGTATTGAGGAAAGACAGCCTTTTAAAAAAATTCTTTCTTCTTTCTCTCTGAGAAAAATATAGCCCTTCAAAGAGTAAGCAATGACATCAAAGCTTTGATTACTATGAAGTTTGTTAAGTATTTTACCCTGTTCTGACTAGAATTTCCTGTACTGAATTTTTATAAGTGTGTGTGTTTGCTGAGGACCTTTAGGTCATAATTTCAAATGAAGCGTACTTTTTACATTACTAACCATAAAAAAATAGCAAAACTGAAAACCCTATCAAGACTTTTTATATAAACTGCCAAGTATTGGGTTGGCAAAAAAGTTTGTTCAAGTTTTTCCACAAAGTGTTATGGGAAACCTCAAACTTTTTGGCCAACCCAATATTACAAATTTTCTTCAGTTAGGAATTTTGTCAGGAGACTCCACATAAATACTGTGGTAGTAATTCAAAGTACTTCAGTTCAGTTCAGTTACTCAGTCTGGTCCAACTCAAAGTACTTGCTTAATATAATTACATATAACTGCTTTTTTTTTCCCTAAAAATAATTCACTTTTGTTAAAAACTAAACAAAGGATAATGTAAAGGGGAAAATTAAAGTCCTGCTCCAGCAAATTACACTTGCCATTGACAATGTTATGCTCATTTTGAATATCAAATCTTTTTGAGAGCGCAGAGCCAAACCTTATTAAAGCTGCCTTCTTACTGCTGCCTCTACCAACTCAGTGGATAACCTTGAACATGTCACAAACAGGTCATTCATCTGTCAGAGGAAGCAGGCAATTCATTCTTTATTCACTCATTCACTCAAGGAATATATATATATTGATGGTCTTGTGAAAAATGTTAGGAATCTCTCCCGAGACTGTCTACCAGTGTGGCAATTTTATCCTTAGAAATTCATATGAGAGCATGTGAGTCATTTGTCTCTAAAAAAATTAGTAACAGCATTTATTTGATTAATTACGGTGTACCCAGCGCTGAACACCTTTGCATACGGAGTTTCTGTGATATTCACGGAAGGGGCTGTGATTGTTCTGTTACAGCTGAGGGAACAGAGTAGAGGGACTGGCTCCGATGCGTGTGGCTGAGCGTGGGTGCAAGCAACCCAGCACATGTGCTCCAGGCCCGCCCTCCCAGCCTTGTGGCTGCACTGCGCACACTTCCCGGGCAGACACTGTAGCCTATCAGTTCTGAGCACTTTGATGAAAATGAGTTGATAGAGACATCAGTGGTGATGTTCACAGGGGAGGAGGGGTAGAGGGACATGGCAAAACGGTCGGCTGCAGAAACAGGATGACTCTGGGCCTCTTAGGGGAAAGGAGACTCTGAGAGGAGGGGAGAAAACAGATAAGAGATGACTCAAAAATACTTAATCAGGTTTCCCTGGTGGTCCAGCGGTTAAGAATCTGCCTTGCAATGCAAGGGACACCAGGTCAATTCCTATTCCGGGAAGATCCCAAAGGCCAGAGAGCAAAGAAGCCTCTGTGCCACAACCTTTGAGCCTGTGCTCTAGAACCCAGGAGCCACAACTACTGAGCCCACTCACTGCAACTACTGAAGCCCAGTGCCTAGGGCTTGAGCTGCAACAAGAGAAGTCAGTGCAATGGGGCGCCTGAGCATTGCAACTAGAGAGTCGCCCCCAGCCCCCGTAGCTACAGAAAGCCCACATCAGCCATGAAGATCCACTACAGCCAAAAACGAAAGAAGAAGTAAATAAATCTTTTTAAAAAATTTAATCTATTTCACAACTTTATCTCTGGGCAAAGTGAATAAGCTGTTGGCTTCTTTTCTCTTTTGTTTTTTTACACATATCGTTTATTACAGAATATTGAGCAGAGTATCTTGTGCTATACAGTAGGTCCCTGTTGGTTATCCATTTTAAATATAGCAGGGTATTCACATCAATCCCAAGCTCCCAATCTATCCCTCCCCTCCACCTTTTCCCTCTGGTTCCCATAAGTTCATTCTCTAAGTCTGTGAGTTTGTTCCTGTTTTGTAAACAAGTTCATTTGTTTTTTTTTTAGCTTCCACATATAAGCAGTATCATATGCTATTTGTTTTCCTCTGTCTGACTTAATCTCCAGCTTCATCCATGTTGCTGAAAATGGCATTATTTCATTCTTTTTAAAGGCTGAGTAACATGTCATTGGCTTCTATGTACAATTTTCCTTATTTGAAAATGTTCTATGAGTAGATGATATTTTTCCCTACTTTATGCAGAGTAACAGATTGCTGACTGACTATGGGGTTGCACAGATTCGGACACAACTGAAGCAACTTAGCAGCAGCAATGCAAACACTTACTAATGTTTTAGTCAAAGGCAAGTTTGTGAACCACATGTCTTTTCTTAACTTTTCAAGTAGAGCACAGTTGTAATCAATAACTTGGTAATATGCTTATTTTGCAGACACCACTAATATTTTTATCACAATTGTGTAGGCTAGATGATATAGATATCTGAAAAAAATAAAACCAAGACAAAGGTGGAAAATATTTGTGTTGTATAAACCGAAACAAAGTCTAGCAAGATCTAGTCTGTCCAATGGGGTAGTCACCTGTGATTATTTAAATTTAAATTAATTAAATCAAATGAAATTCTCAGTTCCTCAGACTTCCCTAGTGGCTCAGAGGTTAAAGCGTCTGCCTCCAGTGTGGGAGACCCAGGTTTGATCCCTGGGTCGGGAAGATCCCCTGAAGAAGGAAATGGCAATCCACTCCAGTATTCTTTCCTGGAGAATCCCATGGACAGAGAAGCCGAGAAGGTTACAGTCCACGAGGTTGCAAAGAGGCGGACACGACTGAGCGACTTCACCTTCACCAGTCGCATTAGCCATGTTTCTAGTGCTCGCCAGTCATATGTGGCTGATGCTTTACCCTACTGAACAGCCCAAATGTAGAATACTCCCATCACTTTAGAAATTCCTATTGAATAGTGCTGATCTAGGTGTAAACTCACAGAGTAAGAGACCATTACCATTATACAGGTAATTAACCTAATAAAAGAGGACAGCTTAAGAAGAGTGACAAAAATCTATACTTGTTGAAGAACAAGAAATGCTAAATAGACAAAAAGGTCACTACATATATTATTAAATTGCTATCAAGAGTAAACGAATTTGTAATTGTGAATATATTATTAATTGCTATATCTAGTATGCTTACTAGAGTCGAGAACTAGATGAAATCAGTAATATGAACAGAAAATTTTTTTCAAACTTCATAAATTATGCCAATAGATTAAGGAGACAAAGAAGATCAAGTTGATTGTTAGTGTGATCCATAGGCTGGGAAATTCTCATAAATGATGGTATGAGAGAACTGGATTGGTTGAACAATCCCAGTGATGTCATAAGGAGACAGAGAATTGAAAGAAGAAAATTTGCTACTAAGAAGCTGTGAAAAAGAGGTAATATTTGGTAAGTGGGTTCCTAGTGCAGTGTGCAGCTGGTTACTTGGTTTATGTGATATATTGTGAACATTGCAAATATATTTTAAAAAAGAAGTCGCAGGATGTAAAGTCTGTCTTACTCAGCTTTGCACAACTACTATAGGGAAATTTCTGAGATGAAGAAAACACTGTTTGCACCACCTCTTGGGAAAGACATGTAACCACAAAGGCTCTTATTACTGGGCAGCTCTTTTGCCAGGCGTGAGGCTGTGTCCTTCACGCTGATACATCATCCTCACATCCTCTCTCCTTGATAGGCTCAGAGACACTTGACTCACCAGTGCATCATGTTCTCGGAGATTGTTCTATGTCCATTTTTGCAAAAGTACAAAATGAACTTATTCAATCACTAGCATCTTACAGTGAGTTACTTCAATTATTACCTCATTTTGTAAATGTTCATAAGGGCTCATCATAAACCAAGTGCCAGAAAAAGCACCAAGCGGAACAAGATCCATTGCACCTACAAGAGTCTAGAAGCTGAAACCGGTCACTAGAGGCACTTTCCTATTTTTAACCTATATTGTCCATGAGAATGTGCTGGCTCAGGGAGTTTCAGTTACCTGAGGTCAGGCCATAAGCTAGAGGAGAAGCCAGGGGTAAGTTCTGAGTTTTCGTGCCTAAAAAACCCAGTTTCCTTCTGAGAACTATGCTGTGTGGCTGCCCACCACCTGTGCCACAGGGCAGGGTGGGTGAAGGTGACCAGCTGTATGTGCCACAGGGCAGGGTGGGTGAAGGTGACCAGCTGTACCACAGGGCAGGGTGAGTGAAGGTCGCACTGTCACCTGGGGGAATGAGCAGGAGTTCTGACACCTGCTTCAAGCTGGGCTCCCCAGAAGCTGGCCTGGAGGAAGGGTGCTGAGTGTTAGTGGTTTATTTGGAGAGTGATCTCAGGGAGCACCTCCCGTGCAGTGGGAGAGAGGGACGGAGCGGGAAGGAGGCACATGCAGGATGTGCTAATAATGAAGAGAAGAGTTCTGTGAGTGGAAATATATTCTGCCAGGGACTCTGGGAAATGGTAGAAATCAAGAGTAGTTTAATCTCCAAACTTTTTCCTTTATTGGCTGAAGGCTACTCCAGGCCTATTAACTTCCCAACCCCTTCTGAACCACCCCAGACATGGCCCCCCCCAAAGAAAGCCCCCAGGCAGACAGCCTCGAGTGCTTGAAGTCAGAAGCCTCTGATGCTGATGGGAATGCTAGGTGCCAGGAGGATCCGGGCTGGGCACAGACAGCTGCTCTACCACCTCAGACAAAGATAAACTTGAATCCCAACTCTATGTGTTAAATGACTTATGACTTCAGGCAAAGAAGGACCCCATTGTAGATGATATGCTGTATTTGTCTGTTCTGTATCTGCTGTGTCTCCACCTATAATGGTTTGCGTCTTATATTTTTTCCCATAAAATTGACTGTTGGCTGGAAGCAAACCAGGTGTCTTACAGGAGGTCCTGTCTCCTGCTTTTGTCTGTTTCTTCATGTACTATTTCACCATGGTACTCCACTGCCTGTATTCCCTACAAACTGGTTGTTCGATCTAAAGACATGATTAGCTTCAAGCTAGACATTTTGGCAAGAATCCCCCCAGGAGGTGCCCTGTACCTCACAGAGCATCCCATCAGGAGGCTCCCCACCTCTGGTCGTCCCATCTCTAGCTGTGCTGAGGTCCTCAGTGGGCAAGGTGGTCACAGCTAGATCACTCTGGTGAGCAGATTCTTTATTTGTAGTAAGGAATCAAAATAGCACTGTTTCTGGATTCCTATGGAAATTAAATGATATAGTCAACACTCCATAAATACAGTAGAGGTTCCATTAAGAAGGATAGCACATTTGAAGTACAGATGGAGGAGAGAAGGATCTTCAGTGAATTTACCCTTAACAGCTTCAGAAGGACAGAATTTTAAACTGTGATTTAAGAACAGATGTCCTGGAGAAGGAAATGGCAACCCATTCCAGGACTCCTGCCTGGAAAATCCCATGGACAGAGGAGTCTGGTAGGCTACAGTCCATGGGGTCACAAAGAGTCAGACACGACTGAGCAACTTCATTTTCACGTTCACTTTAAGAACAGATGCAGAATTGCCTGCTGGTGTCAGTTACACAAAACAAAACTACAAAGTATGTGGTACAAATAGCAACATGGTTTGGGAAAGATAAAAGTGGAAGCAAGAAAGCTGTGATGAGGAGAGACTGTGGGAGGATTTAGGTATCATGTTAAGTCTTTTGGATTTTACTTTGTGGCAATAAGAAGTCTTCACAGGTGAGATTCTGTTCTAAGAAAGGTTCAACTTGTGTTTCAAGAGTATAATGATTCTTGAGACTTTTTATTGCCCTTCAAGACCCTCTCTCACCTTCCTCAACCTAGTTCTCTGCCCCCAGAGGCCACTCTGGCTGGACCACGTCAACATTTTCTTGGTTTCTGGCTTCTGTGTGGTTTGGACTGATGAGAATTCTGAGCAGCATTGAGAAAGGCTGACATCTGGGACCCTTCTTGCACCTGGACAAACACCTGCTCAAGCAATAAAATACAAAGAAATTATAAGGGACTAAAAATAACTGTGTGCATGTGAAGTTGGGGCAAATTCTGTACAAAAAAAAAAACACAAAATGACAAAAAAAAAAAAAAGAAAGAAAGAAAACACCCCAACTGCCACTTCTGAAAAGCTGGAGCAAAAACAACCATTAGGAGCCAAAGCGCAGTGCTGTGCATGCCCGTTGCACTCAGCATGGCCCCTGGCTTCACCCCTATCCTCACCCCATAGGAGGGACCAGCTCACCCTCCTTGGGGAGCAAGTAAGGGAACTTGTTACTTGTTCTCGCTGCTCCCTGCTATAGCAGGGGCCCCAGTAAAGGCTTGCCTGAATTTCTGCTCTGGCCTCTAGTCAGTGACTACTGATTGGATTCCCTGGTGGCAGTGGATAAGCATCTGCCTGCCAGTGCAAGGGAGACAGGTTCCATCCCTGGTCCAGGAAGATCCCACGTCTTGGAGCAACTGAGCCCAGGCGCCGCGACTACTGAAGCCTGTGTGCCTGGGGCCCGAGCTCTGCGGCAAGAGAAGCCACTGCAACGAGAGGCTGAACACAACAGCTAGAGAGTAGCCCCCGCTCTCCGAAACCAGAGAAACCCCAAGGGCAGACATGAACATCTTGGGCAACCAAAAAAAAATTTTTTTTTAATTTTTATTGATTAAAGAAGGCCAAGAACCCCATTCAGCATCAATCTGAATCGCCATAGGGTTCCTGCTGCATACTTCAATACAGCTCTCCCTTGCTTTTTGAAAAACTGCTTTATGTTATTATGCTTTCGTGAAAAACCTACATTAGCGTCTGTTTTTGCTAACCAAGACAAATCCAGAGAGAAGTGCCACTTGTAAGAAAAAAGGCAAAAATGAAAAACTAGCATTCGGTTCATTTTGCAGCTAGTGAGAGCAACACCACCCAGCCCTTTCCCTGGGAAGCACACTCAGCATCAAGCGGCCACAGCTTTGAACTGTCTGTGAACACCGGTGCTCTATCTCTACTTATTCTGTGCATCCATTAGCAAGATGTGGCCTAAGACAATTTATGCTGTTTTAACTTACACAAAGTTTCATAGGACACTCTACTTTTAGATAGCAGGGGAAATCTGTACTACATAATGACTCCAAGAGAAGACCCTCAAAATAAGATTCTGGGATTCATTTGCTTATCTGCTTGTTGTTGTTCAGTCGCTCAGTGGTGTCTGACTCTGCAACTTCATGGACTGAAGCATGCCAGGCTTTCCTGTCCTTCACCATCTCTCGGAGCTTACTTAAACTCATGTCCACTGACTCAATGATGCCATCCAACCATCTTATCCTCTGTTGTCCCTTTCTCCTCCTGCCTTAAGTCTTTTCCTGCATCAGGGTGTTTTCCAATGAGTCAGTTCTTTGCATCAGGTGGCCACAGTATTGGAGTTTCAGCATCAGTCCTTCCAAACCATATTCAGGGTTGAAGCTCAAACATACCAGAAGGAAAGACCTGTCCAGCCACTGGTCTGGCAGAGACAAAGGAAGACACAGAGATGAATGTGTAGTAGAGGAAGGAGGCTCTGCAGTGTCCAGCTAACAGGTGTGGGGACTGGATCCGCTACTGTTGGTGCCATTTGACTTTTCTTCCTTTTTCCCTCTGCTACTTTGCATGAAAAATCCCGGTGATCACTAATGTTTTAGCTCCAGCCCCGGGCATGACTGATTTGACGTCACCTCATGACAATTCAGTGGCTGGTGGGACTTCATGTATCCTCTGTGATGAAGACATAAACTTTTTCACCAACAAGTTTGGGTGGGTGCTAAGGGGTCAAAGGAAGGAGAGTATGAGGGCTTGTGTACCACTCCAGACCCATGAGGCTGTTAATTCTATCAGTTGTCTCCCTCGCCTTTTGGGCTGTGGTCCGGTCCTCACACAGTCAGAGCAGCTCTGGTGAAGGGATGAGAATGAGGGGAGGGTGTTTATTCTTGGTCATGGTCTCTGGCTGGCTGCCGCTCCCCCAACCAAAGGACACAGCTCCTGTCATGGGGGTGCTGTGGCCTGAATCATATCTCCACAAATTAGTATGTTGACGCCCTAACCTGTATTTGGAATAAGGAGTAATTAAGGTTAAATGGGGCCTTCCTAGGTGGCACTGGTCGTAAAGAATCTACCTGCCACCAATGCAGGAGACACAAGAGACGAGGGTTCGATCCCTGGGTCAGGAGGACATGGCCACCCACTTCAGTATTCTTTCCTGGAGAATCCCATGGACAGAGAAATCACGCGGGCTGCAGGCCATAGGGTCAGAAAGAGTCGGACGCAACTGAAGCAACTTAGCACGCACATACATGCTTTTTCCTGTCATAGCTCTAGATTTCACACGAAAGATGAAATTCAGAATGTGGGAAATTACAGATCGGGGGACTTTTCTCAGTTCTTTCTCTTTAACAAGTAGTCACTAAACATCTGCCTTGTGCCAGGCAGAAGGAACCTGCCCTCAAGAACATTCTAGTGCAGGAGACAAACGATAAACAAGTAAGTAAATAAATTAGATAACTTCATGTTGTAGCCTGAGCTATGAAGGAAAGAGTGTGCTGAGATGGGGGACAGTTGGGCTGAATGTGCTTTAGATAAGTTGGTCGAAAAAGACTTTGGAGATGACAGAAAAGCTACTGAGAAGATAGAATCAATAATAATACTGATTAAGATTAAATGTGGAAAATAAAGGAGAAAAAGAAATCAATGATAATCCCAAGATTTTTAGCTGGGTAGGAGGAAATAGCTAGGAAATTGAAATTTTCCAATTGGAAATTCATCCTTCCCCTCTTTTTGTAAGTTAAATGCTGTTGAAACACTGACACACTCATTTATTTGTTGTCCATATCTGCTCTCAGCCTACAACAGTTATATAGTTTCAATGAGACTGAGTGGTGTGCGAAGCTGACCACACTTACTAACCAGCTCTTTACAGAAAAGTTGACTGATCCTCCCGTCTGGCACGTTGCCATAGCCCATGATACAAAATACTGAGAGGTGGTCCGTATTCTCTAGCAACTTTCTGGCAGCTAGAGTGGCCTCTACTAATCCGTCCCATCCTTGAGTGGGTTAGAGCTTAATTAGTATGGTAATATTACTTTCTCACCTCTTGAAAAAACGTACTCAAGGACAGCAACGCCCTCCTCAGTGATGAAGAAACTAGCAAGAAAAGAAAGCTCCACCCCTTGGCCTGGGGCCAAACCCCACCTGCTTTTCTGCAGGACCCAGCAACTTCTGGTTCACTGCTTGCTACAAATATCTCCTGTCCCCGCCCCTCCTTTCTGTGTAGTCCTGTTGACTCTAGCTGCTAATAACACCTAATCCCCCCAACAACATCTGCATCAGGGAAAATGACTGGGGCCAGAGAAGCCTCTCCGATCCCGACCTGACAGCCTCGGAGGGAGGCTGTACCGCAGTCCGCAAGACTCAAGAATCGCTTGAAGCCTTAACCTCCCAGAGAAGGAGTGAGTGTTATCCTCCCAAGGGCGACAGCTGCAGGCAAATGTGAGGGAACATTGTTATCCACAAAGTAACTGGTTGCATTTGGGTATTAGATGATCTGGATAAGAATTTGGGCTGCGGTCCTTACTCTCTGTCCTTCCACCCCCACCCCCACCCACGTCTAGAATGAAGTTTCCTATTTGGAAAAAAAGAGTGCATCAACATGAGCCCCAAGGTCAGCTGATGCTTGAAATAATAGAAAGCACTTTATTTCAAAATAAGATTGAGTCCCCGAGATTACGCCTGCCCCTGTTTTAAGATTTGAATCTAATAAACAGCACAGACTGCTTCATGATCACTTGCTTTACCCTCCCACTCTGTGTTACCACTTGTTTGTATCTGTTTTTCTGTGTTGCTATTTTTGGCCATGCTTTTAGCCACAGGATTGAGTCTGAGAACAGGCAGATATGGACTCAAGAAAGATAGATGATGGTTTAAATTTATTCTCCTTGGATGAAGAGCCAAACAACCCCTGTTCAAAGGGCACTCAAAGCTGGTTAGCAGACTGCTAGTTTTTAGCGACACTTCCCAAAACATGACAAATTTAAAGGATTCTAGTCATCAGTGTTCACTGTCAGGACAAACTCCCATTTGGATGATCATAAATGTGTAAATTTTAGAGCAAAATAGCTGTGAGACTCATAATCATGTGAAAGCACCCTGATTTGGGTGTTATATGATCTGGATAAGAATTTGAGCTTCGGTCCCTCCTCTCTGACCTTCTACCCCCACCCCCACCCACATCTAGAAGGAAATTTCCTGTTTGAAAAAAGGAGTGCACTGATTCCACAAAATACTAGGAAAATGAAGAATGGGAAACCTCCAAGATGGAGTTGGGAAGCCTTGAAGTAGGGAGTGTTTAGGCAGGTACCTCTCCCAGCTTCCTTTACATACCCTAGATGGGAGAAGAAAGATTTTCTCCTCACCCAGGAAGGACCTACCCAATGAGAAATCGCTGCAACTCAGCCAATGAAACACCACCACAACCCAAACTGTCTGTTAACACCACTTCCCCTTACGCCTTTCTATAAACAAATGTGAGAAAAATCAAACCAAAAGGGTGATTGTGTTAATAAAAACAAAAAAATGCTCTTCATCTTTGTTCTCTGGACTTGCCTAAGGTTTACCATGGTTAGTGTGCTCCAAACTGCAATTCCTCTGTTCCCAAATAGCCTCGATGTTACTAGCTAAACTGCTTGCCTGTTTTAAATGTTGACAGTACCTTTTAGCGCTAAAAGTCTGTGTATCTCCATCCACTCTAGTTTAACCTCTTTATATTGATAGATGCAAAAACTGGCACATACACAAAGGTTGACTCTAAGAGGGCTAGTAAATGGTGTGGCTGACTTTGGAATCATAGTCCTTTATGTTTTGTTTTAAATTAACTGTACCTGTGTGTGGGGGGGTGTGTGTGTGTGTGGGTGTGTGTGGGTGTGGGTGTTCTGCAGAGTTCAGAATTGTAAGAATGCAATATCCATGGCTCTGAGCCTAACTCTGTGTGACTTCCTGCATCTTCCTGTTCTTAGAATAAAAGGGACTGTAGAGATTGTACAGTGGCCCTCTACTCAATTTATGGCCAAGAACTTATAAGACACCTCAACTGAAACACCAGACCTGGGATACATCTCAGGCATTAGAACATCTGAGGAGTTGAACAACAGTGTGGTTTGTCTGGACTTTCAAACTGAGTGATAGTTCTCAAATTTTCTTAATAATGAATGACTTACCAAAAAAGCTAGTGATTCAATGTCATTTTTTTTTTCAGAGTTAAAAATCATTTTTCAGAAGTCACTACCTGCTTAGTATAAGGACTTTATTGTGGCATGGTTTTAATTTTACTGTAGAAATAAGGATTATACCAATTTCCTTTACCTCATAAGTCTTGAAATGGAAAATTCTTCTTGTAGAAGTACATATTTATTGGATGATTATAAAATAAAACTGCTTCTAAATAGCGCTAGTCTCCATCACAGGAGCTATTTCATCAAGAATATAATCACTTAGTAAAATTTATTGTTCCAAAATACAAAAGTACTTTTACAGATTTTAGTCAATGACAAAGGGAATCTTATCACCAAACAATGTGAATCAAGCCTATTTATTCATGATACTGTTTTGACACCATGCATAATTAAAATCAAAATGTCACCACCCCATAAATAATTAAATGTCCTATAGAAGATAATTAAACATATTATGACACGTTCACAAAATGGAAGGCTATCCATTTAAGAATGCATTTTAGAAATATATATATATTTGTATAACTTTAAAAAGTTATAAACTATTTGCACTTTATGATCCCCATTTTGTAACTGTGTGTATAAAATTCTAAAAACAAATTACATTAGAAACAGCAAGTCAATTTTGAGGGAAATCTTTTGTTGAAAAACTATTTTAACAGTTTTAACAGAAGACTTAGACTTTTTTTTTCTTTATCTGGACAAATTCATTCCTATCATACTCCTTCCCCTTTTCACTCCCACCCACTCTGCAAAAACCACCACTTCCTCATCAGAATTGATAAGAATTTTAAATTGTATCATTCCATTTCTTTTTACGCTTAAAACCTTCATGGTTCAATTATAGTAAAAAAAATCTGGGAGACCAAAATAGCTTTGTCCCTGGTTTGTTTTTCCACTTAATGAGGAAGTATGTTCCTCTGATACAATAAAAATGATTCAATATGAATCAATTCTCAAAATGCCGTAAATCATAGATATTGCACTTCAAAGTTACTTCCTTGTGTATCTGGAAAAGAGGAAACCTACACACATCCCTTCTTAATTCCTGCCCATGGGGCTGTTTTGTACTGAAGAACTCTGACTGTCTGGCTGGTTTACGCAGAATGGTGCTGGGACCTGCTGCCCTACCTAGGAGAGCTGTCAGCTGATGGCAGAGGAAAGACTATGTCAAGGCTGTGGCCTCTTGTTTGTTTTGCTACCGAGAGAAGCCTTGTGATGGGCCCTGATCTCTTGTGCAGGTGGGCCTGGGGCCCTGTCTGGGTCCAGGTAGGCAGGTAGGGTGAAGAGGGACATTGAACTGCATGATAGTAAGAAGTCCCTCTCCTGATACTGGGGTAACACCGTGGGGTGCTTACCTGGGCTTCTATACCCGTAAGCTGGCAGCTAGGAGTGTTGTCTGCCAACAGCTCACACCTGCTCCCCTTCTCCAAGCCCCCAGACAACCAGAATCAAGCCTAGGAGCTGAGTCTCTTCTCTCCTCTCCTCTCACCAGAGTCTACAGTCCCCATCTGACATAGGCTACAGAAACACAGGCTTTGACATCGAGGAAGGACCACTTTGCAGAATCCAGTCCAACATCCCCAGTGTACTCCCTGGATGAGCCGGGCAAGTCTTCCCCTTCCATCACATCCTCTCCAGCTCCATCCCTTCCTCCTCAACCCTCCTTCCCTCAGTCTCCTGAAGAGCTGGCCCTCCACAGATCAGCCCCATCCCTTCCTCAAGCTCCACTTCTAGGACAGGCACTTTGGCTTCAGAGAAATTATTTCATTTCCTGAACAAGATCCTGGACTGCTGATCAACAGGAACACAGTTCTCCCATGCTGGGGGTTCCCCTGGATCTTCCAGGCTGGCTGGCACTGTCCCTGGATCTCACTGTTTCTGAGAACTAGTGTTTGTCTTTGCATCAGTGTGTCTGAGCGTCCCTTTCCCTGTGGAGGGCTGTGGCTGGCCCACTAGTTAACCTGCTGATGGGGAAGATAAAGTGTCCTTCTGTTTTGCTCATTTGGAGACCCTGGCATTGAATTCCAAAGCCCAGGCTGGAAAGTCTGGCAGAACCTCATCAGGGCAGCAGCTCAAAGAAGCTACTCTCATCCCCTTGTTCCTAATGGTCACCTACAACTGGAATGGCTCCGAGGGCAAGACCACCCCTGGGGAGGGCTGGGAGTTCTGAAGGGAAAACGGACTAAGATTCTATGTATTCCGGACTATTCCTCAAATAGTAGGGACCATCTGAACCCCACCCTTTTATTTATTCTCCCTCTCTGAAAAGCACTTCCTCCTTCTTACAGCTTCTATAAATCCTTTGCACCCTTCAAGGCCTTACTCTGTCCTGTGGTCTCCATGCTCCGTGGAGCATATGCTGTGCTCAGTCACATCTCTTATACGACACCATGGACTACAGCCTGCCAGGCTCCTCTGACCATGGAATTTCTCAGGCAAGAATACTGGAGTGGGCAGGTTGCCGTTTCCTGCTCCAGGGGATCTTCCCCACCCAAGGATCGAACCTTGCATCTTTGTCATTGCCAGACAGATTATTACACCTGCGCCACCTGGGAAGCCTCATGTCTTATGCAGACTCTCCCTAAATGATATGCACATTACTGATAACAAGTAATTAACAATGTTGACACATATATTCATTGCTGAGCTTGCAAAAATAATACACTTTCATGTGGATAACAGAATTTTGACAGGTCAGCTAATTAAGATCCTTTCCTGCCCTAGGAAATCACAAAATGATTGCAGGGATTGGAGGGGAGTTAATGTTCTGTTGGAAGCAGAGATGTTAAATTTAAGTCCAAAGAGAGCTCAGTTCTTGCAAATAGCCCCCTGCTTGCTCTGCCCCCATGGGCAAGAGAGGATGATCTGGGCTATTTGGAGATTAGGAGAGAAATGCAGTGTTTGTAAGGATCGGCCATCTCTTGACAGCCAACTAGTTACAGCCTTTTTAGACTGTTCTGTGCCTCAGAAACCAAGGTTTAAGTTCAGAAGAGAGATGTGTTTGGAAGTTTTTGTGTAACAGAGACGGTGGCAGAGGCACTTCGCTCTCTAGTTGGATGTCCTCTGAGTCACCGGGATGGCCAACTAGTCCCGGTGCCAAAGGAGCTCAGGGGAGAACCAGCATGGCAGAGAAGGGCCAAGAACTCCCAGGCGCACGGGACAGTACCTGCCTGAGCCCTGAGGCTCCAGAGCCAGGAGCAGGGAGGACTGACTGGGGGCCAGGGTGAGTCCCAGGGTCCTGCTGCCTCACATGAACCTGGATGAAACTGCCAACTAGAGGTCAGCATCAACGCTTGGCAGGACCCAGGAGAGACCACCATTACCCAGGAAACTCCTTGGGAGTGAGCCCCTTATCAGCAGGATTGGGGGATCTCCATCTCCCCACCCCAATTCTGTAGCAGACAAGTTCTCCAGCAATCACAATGAAGAACAGAAAGCGAGCAACATCCTCCTATCACGGACATGGGGCTGTCACGTTTCCCAAGGCCCAGAGCCATCCTACCCCTTCTCCACCCCACCCTGCTAGCAGGGCAGAGGGCAGTGGAGAGGCAGAGTGAGCATACTCAGTGGAACATGGGATTAGACTTTGTAAAAGGATAAAATGATTAAAAGGTAATAACCTTACTGTATAGCACAGGGCACTCTACTCAATATTCTGTAATAACCAAAATGGGGAAAGAATCTGAAAAAGAGGGGATATATGTAAAATTGATT
>SJYC01102734.1:0-23472 GCA_006408675.1 Madoqua kirkii | reverse complement strand
AGAGTTGGACTATGAAGAAAGCTGAGTGCCGAAGAAATGATGCTTTTGAACTGTGGTGTTGGAGAAGACTCTTGAGAGTCCCTTGGACTGCAAGGAGATCCAACCAGTCCATTCTGAAGGAGATCAGCTCTGGGATTTCTTTGGAGGGAATGATGCTGAAGCTGAAACTCCAGTACTTTGGCCATCTCATGCGAAGAGTTGACTCATTGTAAAAGACTCTGATGCTGGGAGGGATTGGGGGCAGGAGGAGAAGGGGACGATCAAGGATGAGATGACTAGATGGTGTCACGGACTCGATGGACGTGAGTCTGAGTGAACTTCAGGAGATGGTGATGGACAGGGAGGCCTGATGTGCTGCAATTCATGGGGTCACAAACAGTCGGACACGACTGAGCGACTGAACCGAACTTAGTTAATAAATACATAATGCATAATTAAGTTTCCTACCTCCCTACCATGCAACTGTTCATGTGCTGTTATGTGCAATTTTATTCACATTTTCCCTGGTGGCTTAGAGGTTAAAGCATCTGCCTGCAATGTGGGAGACCCGGGTTCAATCCCTGGGTTGGGAAGATCCCCTGGAGAAGTAAATGGCAATCCACTCCAGTATTCTTACCTGGAAAATCCCATGAATGGGGTCGCAGGTAACTTCACCTCACCTTAATAATGGAAACGATGCAAAGAGGCAGCATTCTTTAGTAAAAAGCATTTTCCTTAGTGATAGCTGAGTATTATCTTTTGTTACATTCTTGCTGTTTTTTTCCAGAGCTAGTCTTTATATCAGCACAGAAAATTGACTGCTTGTTGTCTGTCTTTGGCTGTTCTTCACTATATATTGAATCTGTGATTACAAGGAACCAGCAAAACAGGAAAGATAACAAATGAAAAAAACTAACTGGGCAGGTACCAGATTGGTCAGCTCTAAACTATTGCTTCTGAACAATTAAGAGAGCTCTGCATTAATTCATCAAATATGAATATTAATTATCAATACAACCATCCTTTTGGAGAGTTTCCTATGAGCTCTAACCTTTTGGTCTGGGTGTTACCTCTGAACAGTAAAACCAGACTTAGAGGGAGACTTTTTGACAAGGTGATTTTAGCCTCATCTTTTTTTAATTGAACAAAAGATTCTTTAAACTCTACAGTGCTTTACAATCTTCAAAATATTCATACATATGATTTCATATACTCTCATAATAACTCTTTTTTATCCTCAAACCCTATATTTCCCCCGCTTCCCTCTCCCCAGTGGTAACCACTAGCTTCTTCTCTATGAGTCAGCTTCTTTTCTGTTTTGTTCACTAGTTTGTTGTATTTTTTAGGTTCCGCATATAAGTGACATCATACAGTAGTTGTCTTTCTCTAATTTCTCTTAGCATAATGCTTTCCACGTCCATCTGTGTGGCTGCAAATGGCAACATTTCCTTCTTTTTCATACCAGTCTACTACTCAAAGTGCTTCTTTACTTGGGTTCCGGGACACCCCGGTTTGAAAAGCTCTGTGAAGAAATAGAGTGGATCCGGGGGTAGGGCGTGCGCCACTGTAGCACAGCAACGCTGGCAGAGCTGTGATCCTTCTGGAAGGAAAACCCGTTGCCTGGTCTTTCTGCTTCCAGAGCTGCCTGCCTCCTTTGGCTCATGGCTCTTCCTCCATTTGCAAAGCACATCATTCCCCAATCTGGTTCTATTGACACATCTCCTTTTTCGGACTTATCCCCCATGGCCCCTTTATAACGACCTGGAGGATGACATTGAGCCCAGATGAATATTTCAGAATACTGTCTATCTCAGGATCCCCAATTTAATCACATCTGTCATACACATTTCAGAGATTAGGACGTGAGCATCACTGGGGAGACAGGGCAGGGGGGTTATACTCTCTATCACACTTTCTTGAGATGCTTCACTTTCTCGAGATCAATTAGCTAACAAGAGGCAAAGATGGGTTTTAAATTTTGGCTTTTTTGACTCCATAGTGAAAATCCTATGGTTTGTGCTTCCCTTTAAGCCAACATATACGCCTACCTACCCAGTCCTCAGAAAGTCACATAGGAAGATTCTGGGTCTGAAGTCAACCCAAGACTCCAAGGAAGAAATCCTTGTATTGTACCAAGGATGGCAGCCTTGAGGTTCCTTGTCCATTACAAGCAATCTCTATCTCTCCAGAAGAGGTTAATGCATAGAGTCTGCTCTTGATGCACAAGTGCTTCTCACTGGTAAAGATCTCACGAGGCTGATGAAGGGAATTACTCTTAGCACTCTAGACTATGTGAAAGAATAATAATACGAATAATACTTACCATTTTCTGAATGCTCTTATTCCCTCAGTTCAGGTCAGTAGCTCAGTCATGTTCAACTCTTTTTGATCCCATGAACTGCAGCACACCAGACCTCCTTGTCCATCACCAACTCCTGGAGCTTACTTGAACTCCTGTCCATTGAGTCAGTGATGCCATCCAACCATCTCATCCTCTGTGGCCCCCTTCTCCTCCTGCCTTCAATCTTGCCCAGCATCAGGGTCTTTTCCAATGAGTCAGTTCTTCGTATCAGGTAGCCAAAAGTATTGGAGTTTTAGCTTTAGTACCAGTCCTTTCAACAAATATTCAGGACTGATTTCCTTTAGGATTGACTGGTTTAATCTCCTTGTAGTCCAAGAGACTCTCAAGAGTCTTCACCAACACCATAGTTCAAAAACATCAATTCTTCAGCGCTCAGCTTTCTTTATGGTCCAACTCTCACATCCATACATGACCACTGGAAAAACCATAGCTTTGACTAGATGGACCTTTGTCAGCAAAGTAATGTTTCTGCTTTTTATTATGCTGTCTAGGTTGGCTATAGCTTTTCTTATTCCCTAGATACATTCATATGTGCATTACCTCACTTAATTCTTATTATAACCACAAATAATGGGAATTATCATTTTTTATAAAGAAATTGACAGTTAAACATATTGAGTGAATTACCATAAGCTGTAAGTGAAGGGAAAGGGTGCAAAGACTGATCTGCTTGACTCCAAAATCCATATTCTCTCCTATTAACCCAAATACTTTCCCAAGCAAACAGCGATTTCCTGTTGAACTCTACTCATGACCAATCACTAGAAGGGAAAAAACTGAAATGTGTATCGCACTAATGAATTGCTTTCTGGAATTTTTTCTTTGGTGAACTTCAAAGGCAAAACAGTGACTTGTGCAGACTTTGCACAAGTAAAGAACAGAGTTCTTTACCCCTCATGCAGGTTAGCATAGTTCCCAGAACAGTATACATACCTGGTAAATATTTGGTGAAAGGTAGTGACTAAATTTATTTAGATGCAAATTTTCAACATTTTCAGAGGATGAGATATTATTCATTTCTTCTATGAGATCACATGGGTTAGCGGAAGAGGAGATAACCCCAGCTAGTACAGTAATAGCAGGATTCCTCAACAGAGCAGGGAAGAGACGTTCATCATTGCAGGGCTCCACGCCCCAAGGGGAGTGATGGTTTTTAAAGAATTAGTTGTAGGGCCATGACCACCAGTGCACACTAAGTAAAGCTTTCAAACGCTTACCAACTGATTCCCCGAGGCCCTCCCCCCACCATGCTTCATGCTAACATACACTGACCCCTACAAAGAGAGAGGCTGTGTCCCGAATTCTGGGGATACCAAGATGATCAGGAATCAGTCCCTGCTCCCAAGAGGGCAGAACAGTAGCAGGAGAAAGATGTATGAAATGAACACAGGAAAGTATTACAGGAACTGTGCATGTTTGCCATGTACAGTGAGGAAGAGCTCAGAAACGGAACAGTAAATTCTTCCTAAGGAGAGGAGACGTGGGACCAGGAAAGGCTTCAGGGAAAATAAACTTTTAAGGGCTGGGTAGGTGCTCCTGATTTTGGAGGAAAGGATAGGAGACAGGAGGAGAAAGAGGAATGTTTCCAGATAGAAAGAATGACATGAGTAGAGGTGCAGAGGGATTGAACCACAGTGTTGAAGAAAAAAGTTAAAACAGATTGGTTTAGTGGCTCCTTTTCACTGTGACGAAACGGCCATCAGTCAAAAATGTAATTCGACTCTACACAAAGGCATTTCGGGCTCCCTTGCCTGCTGTCGGCCACCAGCGCGGCCTCAGCTGTTAAGACCCTCTGTGAATTTTGGGGGCCACACCTGCTTCTGGGTAAGCACTTGGCAGAACCTCTGCTTCAGCTGGGCCAGGTCTCCCACTTCTCTGCACATCAAGGAACAGGTGAAGCCTCCCCGCTCCTGCCTTGGCACTCTCCGGCAGCAGCCTTCTTTATCCCCCTCCAACTCTCTCCTCCTCTTCCCACTTCTATGTTATCTCTTCAGCGGAACCTTCCAAGTAGCTAATGTGTACTTAGTTGCCATCTCTCACATGAGCCAACAGAACTAATTGAGGTCAGAATGGAAAAGCAAGCAGACATTTGATGCATTGTTGCGCTAAAACAAAACGGTCTCTGGGAGTTTTGTCTGTGTGTCCTTCTCTAGTTCATACACCTTAGAGATAAGAATGTGAGGTAAGTACTTAACGGATATTTGAGTCCTTGAACCATGTATCCTTCCCCTCATTTTATATTTATTTTGTTCCCATCACTTAATCTACACAAAGAGAAGCCCACCGTAGAGAAATCCTCTATGAAAGAGCATGTAAGCAAATGATTAAAAGTTTGACTTGATGTACTTTCAAATCTGTGTTGCAAGCTTCTCCAGGGATAAGTATCTTGGAAAGACAGTATTTCCAAGTTTAAATGTCAAATTAAGTTCAAAAATAGCCCACTGGGGTGTTTCCCTCAGACAAAGCAAATCCCACTGTAAGCCCAACACGTCAGGAGTGTGCACAGTTTAAAACAACCGCAGATAACGCCACAATAAAACCCCAAACACTGGCAGCATATGAAGATTTATGATTGGCCATGTATTAGGAGAGTCTATTTTCAGCACTTTCTTCCCAAACAAGGGGACTTTCTGCATTTGCAAAGAGCTATCCTAAGCCCACGGGGTGTTTCCCTCAGACAAAGCAAATCCCACTGTAAGCCCAACACGTCAGGAGTGTGCACAGTTTAAAACAACCGCAGATAACGCCACAATAAAACCCCAAACACTGGCAGCATATGAAGATTTATGATTGGCCATGTATTAGGAGAGTCTATTTTCAGCACTTTCTTCCCAAACAAGGGGACTTTCTGCATTTGCAAAGAGCTATCCTGGATAATCATCAGAAAGAAAACAGCATGAGTAAAGATATCCAAAAATAGTTTTAATAATGCTAATCTAAAAAAAGTAATTAAACATTCACATTTCATTACCACCCACATTTATGGTCTTCCTGTCTTTCCTTTTCAATGCCCGAATGTCTATATCACTCTAGTCCCCTAGAGTTAGGGAGAATCTGAAGTATTGCTTCATCCAACCCTTTCTGTTTCTCTTGGCTGAACTACACGGCATGTGGGATCTTAGTTTCCCAAACAGGGATTGAACCCATGTCCCTCTGCAATAGAAGCACAGAGTTTTAACTATTGGATCACCAGGGACATCCTCCAATCCTTCCATTTAACTTGTGACCAATTTGGCAAATTGTACGGAGCATCTGCTACCTAAGAGGCAATGGACCAAGGCTGGCAGAGAAATGCTGACATAAAAACTACATGAGTCCATGATTCATTTAACACATGCAATTTCCTTTCTACCTTAAAGAAGTTTTACATTTATTTGAGGAGATTGATAAAATAAGAATAAAGCAGAGAAGAATAACTGCTATGAACAGTTAAGAGCAATGCAGAGATGAAGAAAGTTAGCTTAACTGGTGGCATGTTGCAGGGATTTGGAGTAGATGTGAAGCATAGATATATTTTCACTAGATGTAAGTTATTTTCCAGAGATGGAATAGTGTTGGTAAAAGGTCATAAAGAGTAAAGAATACTTATTAGCTCATGCAAGACAGACATCCAGAGATGAGTGCTTGCAGGATATGTTAATTCTGTGGTTTATCAAATTCATCAGGGAACCTCTTTTCCCATTTTCTCTATTCTGCCACACTCAGTACGTTGGGTTCAATCTCCCCTTCATGTCACAAGGTAGTCTCTGCCATTCTTTGCCTCACTCCAGATATCACAGCATCCAAAAAATAGAGCCTGTTTATTCCCTGGGTCTCCTTCTGAGAATGAAGAGCACCTTCCCAGAAGCTCTGCAGTGGACTTCACATTAGCTTGAAGTAGATTATGCACTCATCCCAATTATGTACTCATCCCCAAATCAATCTCTGACAAGGAAATAGGATTACCAAAACTAATCGGGATTTACAGTTGAGTCACAGACAGATAAGCGAACATCCAAAGTTGGTGCTTTCTAGTAAAGGGGAAAGGAGACTGACTTCTGAGAAGGCACAGTGCTGAGTGATCAGAGCTATTCCCAAAATCAGGGTCTGGGAGCCAATGTGCTCCTTCTCCTTCTTTGGAAAATGGCTCATGCACAAAGGCTGAAGAGGATGACTACTGGGGAGATCCCTCTAGGCAACAACAGGCCTGGTTTAATAGACAAAGGTTTGGAACTGCCCTTTACATACCTACTCAAACTACCAGGCCATCAGCTGCACTTTAGAGAGAGGGGCGGAGGGAGGAGGCACTTCAAGGGGCAAGCACAGGTTAAAAAAACCTTTAGAGAAGATGTTTGGAGATAAAGTGGGTTTCTGCCTTCCTTGTGTTGTCAGGAGCTCCATCACCTCATTAACCAATCTTGGATTCTCAGAGGGTAGGTCTTTCCCAACTGTATGCCTCTTACTGGCCACATAATGCTCAATACATATATTTAGGGAATTTCTTAAATAAATTTATTATTTTCTCAATTACTGTATTTCATTACATGATGTCAGAATTCCTGCTACCTCAGAGAAGGTAATGTTTTGGTGAAAGTAACTGTTGCATCCTGCGTCAAGGGCGTATCACCTGGGACCCAAATCAATTTCCAAAATCATATGTTGCTGTGTTGTCATTTTAGTGAGGAAATGATGATGATGTTTTGTGAAACCACACTTTTTTTTTTTTTCAAGCCACTGCTTTTTTCTTTATGATAAGAGGGAATTAGACAAGAAAACAAAATGAATCATCATTCCATCACCACCACTTCCCTTTTGCTTTCCTTCCTGTTTTCTCATTGGAGGTGCATGTCAGGTCACTGCTAGTCTCATTAGATTCTCAAACCAGGCTTAGATCAAAGTGCTGAAGAGATGTTTTGTCCTTTATTCAACTCATATTTATTCCAAACATTGTGCCAGAGAATTAAGAAATCCAAATAAGATACAGCTATGCATTCCAATGAAGCAGCTGTTAAAAATGATAAAAGTACATTTATTGACATGGAAAGAAGGCCACAATAAAAAATATATATATCTAGGTAGAAGTGCTATTTATTTTGATGTGTATATATCCATCCAGGTATTTTTTATTCATTATTCAAACACATACATAGATACATTTTGGGACGGGGAGTGCTATTTTAAACAAGCAAAAACACTTGTCTGTAGTGATTTGTCTTCTACAGGCTGGTAGGGATGCGAGTGGTGTAGATGGTGATCAGAAGAGAGCAGACTCATGCCAGTGAGAATAAATCTCTGTGCTACTTCCTTCTGCCTCTACAAACCAGGGCAAACTGGTCTTGCTAAGGTTCTAATCATGTTAAAAGAAAGACTATGACTTTAGAGCCTAGAGTAGATTATTTTTGCTTACTATACTTTAGCTTTCCTGCAATGGACATCATTTGCATAAGAAAAATCTTAAAGGATATAGTTCCTATCTTCAAGAAGCTCTTACAGAAGAGACAATAGAAATAAAACATTGCCACACAGTATTACAGAGGATATATGTATACAGTATATATTCATGAGAACACAGAGGAGAAAGCCAGTAGCTCTACCTGGAGGTACCTAGAAAGGTTCCCCCTAGGATCTGGTCCTTGAATTAGGCCTTTTATTAATAAATCAAAGTCTCTCAGAGAGACTACTGGACGTCGAGCACACAAAAGAGCCTGATGATCCAGTAGGACTGGCTCTTGGATGGTGTATATGGAGATCCACATGGCTATTAAGTGGTTGGAAGAAGAGGCTGTAGTAGTAGATGGGAACCAGATGACAAAAACACAAGCTATCTTAAAAGTGGAGCCTTCATCCTAAACATGATGAAGAGTTACTAAAAACTACTACTTTTGCCTTTAACAAAAAAGTAAACACGATATAAAAATTTTTTATTTTTTTAATATAAATTTATTTATTTTAATTGGAGGCTAATTACTTTATAATATTGTACTGGTTTTGCCACACATTGACATGAACCCACCACGGGTGTACATGTGTTCCCCATCCTGAACCCCCTTCCCACCTCCCTTAAGAATTTTTTAATGTTAATTTTTTTGCAATCATAGGACGAAGGACACAGAGCATGATCTCTGTTCATAACCTGAAGCTGTAGGTCCTTCAGACTAACTCTTTCAGACTGGAGCGGTATGACCAAGCCTGGGTCTCCTGCATTGCAGGCAGATTCTTTATCATCTGAGCTACCCGGGACGCCCTATCTACAAAGCAAGTCTCCTGATTGGGGTCAGTAGGTAAGAAATTTTTCACTGGTCTAAGAAGCAATAAGAGAAATAAGTATAACTTAATAAATCTTGTATAAATCTAAATCTATTCAAAGCAAACTCCTGGAGATAGTGAAGAACAGGGAAGCATGGCATGCTGCAGTCCCCGGGGGTCACAAAGAGAAAGACGAGACTTAGTGACTAAACAACAACAAATCTACTCAATTTTTAAGCTTGTTTCTGCTGTTTATCATTAGCAAAACAAAAAATAATCTTCTGTCGGCACCCCCTAAGTTTTCTTTAGTTTCTTGATCATGAAAGAAATCTTTTTTTTTTTTTATTTTTTATTTTTGTTGATATGACAGGGATTTTTATTTTATTTTATTTTTAATACTTTATTCTACGTTACAATACTGTATTGGTTTTGCCATACATTGACATGAATCAGCCACAGGTGTACATGATAAAGTTCAGGGAACCACTAGACTCTAGTGGGGGTGGGTGAGGGGGAGGAATAAGTGAGCAAAAACATAGGAAAAACAAGAGAGAAATCAGAGAAAGGAAATTCTTATGGTCTAGAAGAAAGTGTGGAGGTGAAAAAGGAACTAAATTTAATAACAAAGCATTTGTTCTCTGCAAGACGGAATCAATCTTTTATTTAAGAGACACAGTATATCCTTCTTTTAAATGTTTCATGCCAAATATCTAGTTTACATGTTTCTATTTTTAGGAGAATCACTGGAGCCTGTAATGCAAGAGAGGTATGTGTGTTAGAAGCACTGGCTATAAGGAAAATTTTTACCAAGTGAAACTTTATTCTTCCAGTTTTTAATACTGGGGAAAAATCCTCAGTAGAACATGTTGACAAGGAAGGAATTAAGATTATGTTCTGGCTTGTGGAATGCAGAGAAATTGCATATATTTGTTGGGAGTTTCACCTTATAATTCACTTATCCTCTCTATAATCTTCTTTTTCTCCAAGGTTGTTCTTGTCTCTATCTTATAGTTAGTTCACTTGCAGGCACTTGTTCCTAGTCTGACTCTTCAGTGGTTGTATTCTAGCTACTCACTTTAAGGCTTGCAAATCCCAGAGTTCTTACCTTGTCTTCTGTGTATCCCTGCAGGGCACCCAGGCCCACAGACTCATTTAAGTTTGTTTACCTACTTTTCCTTCCAACAAAGAGCAATAAAGAAAATGACCTTAGCTCTATAATCCTCAACCCTGGTTTATAGACTGAGGCATCCCATTAGCGGTTTTAATTTCAATTCTAACAATCAATTGTGTTTTGGCAAGATATCTCAAAGTTAAACATCATAAAGCTAGGTTTAATGTCAACTTATTGCTGTATAAATGGAAATATCCTTTTCATATTTCACTTTCCATTTGTGTTAGATCATAATATAAATTAAATCCATCTGTCTCTAGCAAATGTGTAGTATGTTTAGTTAAGAGACAAGGACGAATAGAAATAGAAGGGCAGATTGAAAGACAGGTTTGAAAACGATACATATTCATTTTAAAGAACAAACATTTGGGTTTTGTAAAATCCATCAATGTGTGTTTCCTTATAAATAACAAAAGAGGAGGATAAAATTTAAAGCCACCCATACGAGTTTTAAAAAATGTTACATTTTTGCCAGATGAGAAAATATTTTGAGTGTATGTCAGTATTTTATTTATTTATTATTTTGGCCTCAGTGCTTTGAGATCTTAGGTTCCCCGACCAGGGATTCAACCCAGGCCCTTGGCAGTGATAGCTAGAGTCCTAACCACCAGACTGCTAGGGAATTCCCATGTTACTATTTTATTTTCTTCATTATAATTATTTCTCACATACAAATAATTTATAAACATATTTTGCCATCAATGATTTACATTTTATAAGCATTTTTAGTAAAATATATAAATCTATCTTCAATTCTATTCAGCTTTTTCTACTCTCCTACCTAAAAATATCTCCAATAAAAGTTATTTGCATTCCTCCCCTTTGGGGTATATTTTAAGCAGCTAAAAATGAATCTAATTTCTCAGTAATTCAGAGTATGTATCAGAAAGATATATAATTAAGCACAAGAGGCTTGCATTGAAAAAAATATACTACTATGACCATCTCTTAATAAAGGATTAATAATAAGTATCATTTAGAAAGTATGTAATAGGTAGCTAAAAACTCCAGGCACATGTGTATACACCTGCAGGGCACCCAGGCCCACAGACTCATTTAAGTTTGTTTACCTACTTTTCCTTCCAACAAAGAGCAATAAAGAAAATGACCTTAGCTCTATAATCCTCAACCCTGGTTTATAGACTGAGGCATCCCATTAGCGGTTTTAATTTCAATTCTAACAATCAATTGTGTTTTGGCAAGATATCTCAAAGTTAAACATCATAAAGCTAGGTTTAATGTCAACTTATTGCTGTATAAATGGAAATATCCTTTTCATATTTCACTTTCCATTTGTGTTAGATCATAATATAAATTAAATCCATCTGTCTCTAGCAAATGTGTAGTATGTTTAGTTAAGAGACAAGGACGAATAGAAATTAGAAGGGCAGATTGAAAGACAGGTTTGAAAACGATACATATTCATTTTAAAGAACAAACATTTGGGTTTTGTAAAATCCATCAATGTGTGTTTCCTTATAAATAACAAAAGAGGAGGATAAAATTTAAAGCCACCCATACGAGTTTTAAAAAATGTTACATTTTTGCCAGATGAGAAAATATTTTGAGTGTATGTCAGTATTTTATTTATTTATTATTTTGGCCTCAGTGCTTTGAGATCTTAGGTTCCCCGACCAGGGATTCAACCCAGGCCCTTGGCAGTGATAGCTAGAGTCCTAACCACCAGACTGCTAGGGAATTCCCATGTTACTATTTTATTTTCTTCATTATAATTATTTCTCACATACAAATAATTTATAAACATATTTTGCCATCAATGATTTACATTTTATAAGCATTTTTAGTAAAATATATAAATCTATCTTCAATTCTATTCAGCTTTTTCTACTCTCCTACCTAAAAATATCTCCAATAAAAGTTATTTGCATTCCTCCCCTTTGGGGTATATTTTAAGAGCTAAAAATGAATCTAATTTCTCAGTAATTCAGAGTATGTATCAGAAAGATATATAATTAAGCACAAGAGGCTTGCATTGAAAAAAATATACTACTATGACCATCTCTTAATAAAGGATTAATAATAAGTATCATTTAGAAAGTATGTAATAGGTAGCTAAAAACTCCAGGCACATGTGTATACAGACACGTACGTACAGAAATACAGACATATGTTATTTTGTTTATTCTTTATAATGACACTATGAGGTGGGTGCTGTTGATGTCTCATTTTATAGATAAGGAAACTGAGCTTTATTGAATGGAGGCTTTTGGTTAGTAAGAGGCAAAGTCAGAGACAAAATCTAAGTCTGTCTAATTCTGAAATCCATTGACAATAGCTTAGGTGCTTGTGAAAATGTAAGCAGACCAGTAGCCCGATAAACCATGATCATTCAGCGCAAAATGACAGCTAACACTGACAACCTTACTATAAATGCTCCAGCGAGAAAACACTCTCATTCTTTACAAAGTCCATTTCATACCCCCTCAATGCCTGGCACCTAGGCATCGCATGCTCAGTCACTCAGTCGTGTCCAACTCTGCGCCCCGTGGACTAGAGCCCACCAGGCTCCTCTGTTTATGGAATTTCCCAGGCAGGAATACTGAAGTGGGTTGTCATTTGGCACCCTAGGAATCACTTACACATATATATTTAATAAAAATAGTAATTATAATAGCAAGCATTTAAGACAATGACATGCTCCAAGTACTTTTCTCACCTTTACATATATCTAACTCATTTAATTCACACAAAACATCTATGAGTTAGTTACTATTGCTATGCCTATATTACAGATGAGGAAACTGAGGTACAAAGAGTTGAGGAAACCTGTCCTCAACAAGTAATAAGTGGCAGAATTAGACTTCAAGCCCAAGCAGTTGTGGTTCCATAATCTATAGTCTAAATAAACAGATGAATGAACGAATCACAATGATTTTTGTTGACATAAATAAAAATGTATCACTGCTTTGATTTGTTACTGCATGCAAAGTAAACATTTTAACGTCTCAGTCCAGCCTGCAAGGTCAGGTAGGATCTCCGACGTCATCTTTTGTTTCACATTTTATGCCTCTCACTCCATTCTGATACAATAAATTTGCTTCAGTGTCCCCCCCCACCCCCACCCTGCCCCAGTTTGAACCTTTCACACATGCTGTTTCTTCCCTCGGGAAAGTCATCCTTATATTTTTAATTGGTTAATTCCTATTCATCATTAAAGGCTCCACCTAAATACAGCTTCTTGTAAGAAAGTTTCTCTGATATGTCAGTATAACCCAGATGTCTACTTTTGTTATAAAATCCAATAACATATAAAACAATTTCAAATTATGCTTGCCAGTGTGTGTAGATCTAACTGTCTTTCTCTTTCATTACCTTATAAACTTGAGAGTAAAGGCTCTGCCTCTTTTTTTCCTGTATATAGCCTGTAATGGGTACTAGATAAAGGTTGCCAAAAGAGAGACAGAAACTCAGTCAAAAGCATTATTCATAATGAACTCTCTAAATATTGTATGTGTATATGAATGATTGAAAATTGTCAAATATATTTGCCAAGCACTAACTTAAAAACCAATACATGTTGAAAGAATATTCATCACAGTTTTGAGGAGCTAAGATTGAATATATAACAGAGAAGAAGAAAACTGACTTCATACTGGCTGTGTTTTTTCTTAACCTTTGTATTCTATTGCCTTTGCTGCAAATTAATCACTAAAGGGATGTTGCCTATAGCTTAGAGTATACATAATGGTCCATTTCCTGAGCCTCCCAGGCCTGAGTTAAGCTAAAATACCTTTGTTTAGTTCACAGGAAACATCCTGACCAGGCCTACCTATGAATGGCTGTAGGAAAGAAGAAATAAACATATCCATTCCAGAGCCTGGCTGGAACCAGGAACTATCTGCAATAATTTAACGTCTTTTTTTTTTTTTTTTGGAAAAAGCAATGGCAACCCACTCCAGTACTCTTGCCTGGAAAATCCCAAGGATGGAGGAGCCTGGTAGGCTGCAGTCCATGGAGTCGCTAGAGTCGGACACGACTGAGCGACTTCACTTTCACTTTTCATTTTCACTTTCATTTTTCACTTTCATGCATTGGAGAAGGAAATGGCAGCCCACTCCAGTGTTCTTGCCTGGAGAATCCCAGGGACGGTGGAACCTGGTGGGCTGCTGTCTATGGGGTCGCACAGAGTCGGACACGACTGAAGTGACTTAGCAGTAGCAGCAGCAACATCTTTTTTATTTTACCTCCTCACCCTCTTCTTCTCTATAAAAGAAACTAGCATCAAACCCAGGCAAGATGGTTCACTGGGATACTAGTCCACCATTTTCTTGGTTTGCTGGTTTTCTGAATAAAGTTGTTATTCCTTGCCTCAACAACTAATTTTTTCAATTTACTACCCTGTCGTGGGGTGAACAGTATGAGCTTAAGTTAAGTGTTAGTCGCTCAGTTGTGCCCGACTCTTTGCAACCCCATGGACTGCAGCCCACCAGGCTCCTCTGTCCATGAGATTTTCAAGGCAAGAATACTATAGTGGGTAGCCATTCCCTTCTCCAGGGATCTTCCCAACCCAGGTATCGAACCCAGGCCTCCTGCACTGCAGGCAGATTCTTTACCAACTGAGCTACAAGGGAAGCCTAGTATGAGCTTGAACTCTAACAAATAAGGTTATCAAGTCAAGGATGCAACCAAAACCAAGGCAAATCTACCTCCTCTCTTCCTCACCATGTGAAAAATGAGGCTAAGCTTGAGACAACAGTACATCCCACCTTCTTTGAGAAATATCTCCCCACGACCACCATCACAGGGGTCTGTCACAGTGTGAGCAAAGGACCATGTCAGACCAGTCGGAGCCTCAGCACCTCTAGTAACTGTTATGCCCGAAGTCCGAGTCCCCAAAACTGAGAAATAAGACGTCCACGGCAATGCAAAAGCATAAAGGGTTTATTGCTAGCTCGAGCTAGGGCTCCCCCTGCACCGACGCAGCGGCTATAGGGAGGGAGCCCCGAGTCTTGGGCTGCACTGCTTTTATAGGGAATTTTATCAGGTAAAAGGGTACAAGAGGGGGTGTTCAAGCAGGAGGACAACCGATTGGCCACTTTAGGGGGCGTTTAAGTTGACAGATAACTGGTTGGTTACTTCCATCCATAGCATTTGTGTGTAGATTCTTGATTGGTTTTTACTTGCAAGGTAAATCACAAGCTCCTGAACGTAAAGTCAGAAGGTTTAGCCTAGTGACCGATTGGCTCGTGTACAGTGGGGCTAGGTTAGGTAATCTGAGGGTTGATTGTCTATGGGTAGTGGGCTTAGGTTGGGTAACGTCCAAAGTTCTTTTGCCTGGGACCTTGCAGGATAGAATTCTTTTACAAGATGCAGTAGGCCCTTCATCCTAGGGTGAGTGGGGCCCTGCTAGGGCGTAGTCTCCTGGAATCATGACCCAGGTTTACAGGAATTCAAAACCTAGGCCTAGTGCAAACTGTCGAGCCTGCCATGGCTCCAGTCTGGTTCCCCAACAGTAACCATGATTCATTCAGAGACAAGCCCAAGACCCTGACTTGTCTGAGTCCTCCATGTGACTGCTGTGCCATTTCAAATAAGGTGAATTTCTTCTTCGCCTTTGGAGTCACAATTATGGGAGATTTTAAATTTAAGGCTGATTAACTAGCCATCTTCCAAAATTACGTGGAGAAAAATTCTCTATACTACAACAGAAAGAGGCCAAAATACTAGCATGAACAGAAACGGAGATAAGAAACCAAGAGAAACCTCTAGTCATGTAAGTCCTATTATTCAACTGGACCCAAAGTCAGCTGTCTCCCAGATTTCCCAGGTATATGAGCAAGTATTTTTTTTTTGAGAAGAGCTGTTAATTACAGCCATATCCCCCAATTCATCCATCTTCCCAACCAGCTAACACTTCTGGTACTTGAAACCACACGGTCTCACAGAGACCCATTTCAAGATCTACAGAGAACATAACATTGTTGATTTGACTCAGGCTTATGGTGAGCTTACCCACAGTGCCTAACAACAGGAAACCCTGTCCTAATCATAAAATCATACCAGGCCAACCAGAGGCAGAGAGAGTGAATATCCCTGAGGAAGGAAGCCAAAAGGAAGAAACTCACCCCATCTGGAACAGCTTCTGTACCCTTCACTGGCATTACAGGTGAGGCTCCTGGGGAAACATCACCTTGAGTGAAGAGAATTTCACCCCATCCTCGCAAGAAATGTGACTATGGAGGCTGCTGTTGATTTGAACCTGAGTCTGGGTTATCACTATTTTAAACGTCAAGAACAAGTAATCCTAAAATCATTTGTAACAGTTGGAATTTCATGTTTGTGGGATAGAATTAGCTTGAGTGTTAGAAACTGAAGTCTTCATTTCATTTTATCCACAGAGTTTCTCGGTGCCTTAGAAGAAGAGGGAGAAACAGTACAAAGTTAAATGAGCTTCTAAATATATATATATTTTTACCTCATAGCATAAGTGGCAGCCTGAAGGCTAAGTGCAGGTTCATCATAAAATGTGGGCTTTTTGACAAAGAATTCTATGTTTTTTAGGATTTTTCATTCCAAGAGCTTGGTTTTCCAAAGAGAAATGGACTCAGGTCATATTAATTGTTAATATTTGGAGAACATTTACTGGAAGGCAGGTGCCACTGCTTCTTGTTTGACATAATTTCGCCTTTTCAATAAATAATCTATTGTCTTCATTTTGCTGATGAGAAATTACAGCTTAGATTATTTGTGCAAATTCACACAGCTGTGTAACCACAAGCTTTCTCTAGTATTTCCAGTTTCTCTACCTCTTCTAGAACCTCCAAACTGCCCACCAATCTTGGGTCTCTCTAGTTAGCTCTTTCTGTCCCTGTGTACATCAGTGATTTTAAAGCCTTGTTACTCTGTATAAAATCTCTACCCTAGACTTAGCCATTTTGTTCTACTCTCTAGGAGATTCCTCAACTTTATTTTCCATTTCTTTTATAACAGTTTCTAGAATTTAATGAACACTTTTAATTTCCAAAAGCACTCATTTGTTCTATGAATTTCCTCAACCACGGCATCCTTAATTCCTCCTGTAAGGATAATTATTAGAATGTATTTGTATTTCTCTCTTGTTCCTTGTCTTACTGAAAGGCAAGTATGTATGCCTGACCTAGCAATGAGGCCAAACAATACCAACACATTGGAGTTTGGAGCAGAGAAAGTTCTCCTGCAAGGAGAGGAGTGGCACAGGCCTTAAAACCCCCAAACTCCTGGGAACCTCTCAGCTAAGCCCTTTGCTAAGAAAGAGGAAGAAAGCGTGAGGGGAGCTGTAAACATATTGGTGTCAGAGCTTTGTTCTGGAGGTCAGAGCTGGTCAGGGAACGTGTTCCTGTAAACCTCTGTCTAACAAGTGTTACTCTCTGTTCTGGCAAAACAGGCCCAGGTGAGGAGGCACGACTCTCCCCTCTGAGGTTGTGGTCCTGGCTGAGAGGAGGTCAACTAGCGGCTCCCTCAGGGCCAGGTCCCCAGACCCTGTCCAGCTGTCCTCACTGAGGGAGCTGGGTGCCCAGGACCCAACTGGCTCTCAGGCTCCTCAGGCCACCCATATGGCAGGGGCAGGTCCTGCAGACAGCGTCCCGGGCAGACGGCCACTGCTCTTAGGTCATAGAGGTGAGGGCAAGGGTCACCGCCACCTCAAGGCCTGGGCCGGGCCAGTGGGTGGCCACTGAGAGCTCTGTGTCCCTGCAGGGCCCTGAGGAGAAGGCTGGGACTCATCTCTCACCTCACTCCCTGCCTGAAACATCGTTCCACCGACCTCGGCTGAATGGGACTTCTAATGGTTACTTACTGATGGCTGCTCGCTTGAGGGATGGGTCCACTGCAGCATCAACCAATGGCCAAGCAGGCCCCTAATGGTCACTCACTGAGAGGTGCTCCCTTGGGGGAGGGCCCATTGCAGTGCTTCCCAATAGCTGAGCAGCATTACTGGTCTGCTGGTAAGCAGCTGCCTGCAAAAAGGGTGGGAGGTTAACAGAGTGCTGCACCGCGGCCTCCTGAGGACTGCACTGGGCCTGCGCTCCACACAAGGAGACTTACTAGAACCCGTCTGTGTTTCTCATTTGTTCCCTTCATTACATTCATTTATTTTCCACTGATGGAGCATTACCTTGGATGTGGGGTGATCCCATATTCTTTGTTCATATTTGAATGTAAGTGGAGCTGAAGATGGAAGGGGCACAGGATCTGAGGAAAGGTTGCTAGACAGAAACTTGAGACCGAACATAAAACACCCTCCTTTCTGACTCTATTATATTGGGTTGGTGAAAAGTTCAGGTTTTTCCCATAAGATGTCATGATAAACCCCAGAGAATTTTAGGCCAGCCCAATAGGAGTTTACCATCTACCCTAGACTTAGCCATTTTGTTCTACTCTCTAGGAGATTCCTCAACTTTATTTTCCATTTCTTTTATAACAGTTTCTAGAATTTAATGAACACTTTTAATTTCCAAAAGCACTCATTTGTTCTATGAATTTCCTCAACCACGGCATCCTTAATTCCTCCTGTAAGGATAATTATTAGAATGTATTTGTATTTCTCTCTTGTTCCTTGTCTTACTGAAAGGCAAGTATGTATGCCTGACCTAGCAATGAGGCCAAACAATACCAACACATTGGAGTTTGGAGCAGAGAAAGTTCTCCTGCAAGGAGAGGAGTGGCACAGGCCTTAAAACCCCCAAACTCCTGGGAACCTCTCAGCTAAGCCCTTTGCTAAGAAAGAGGAAGAAAGCGTGAGGGGAGCTGTAAACATATTGGTGTCAGAGTCTTTGTTCTGGAGGTCAGAGCTGGTCAGGGAACGTGTTCCTGTAAACCTCTGTCTAACAAGTGTTACTCTCTGTTCTGGCAAAACAGGCCCAGGTGAGGAGGCACGACTCTCCCCTCTGAGGTTGTGGTCCTGGCTGAGAGGAGGTCAACTAGCGGCTCCCTCAGGGCCAGGTCCCCAGACCCTGTCCAGCTGTCCTCACTGAGGGAGCTGGGTGCCCAGGACCCAACTGGCTCTCAGGCTCCTCAGGCCACCCATATGGCAGGGGCAGGTCCTGCAGACAGCGTCCCGGGCAGACGGCCACTGCTCTTAGGTCATAGAGGTGAGGGCAAGGGTCACCGCCACCTCAAGGCCTGGGCCGGGCCAGTGGGTGGCCACTGAGAGCTCTGTGTCCCTGCAGGGCCCTGAGGAGAAGGCTGGGACTCATCTCTCACCTCACTCCCTGCCTGAAACATCGTTCCACCGACCTCGGCTGAATGGGACTTCTAATGGTTACTTACTGATGGCTGCTCGCTTGAGGGATGGGTCCACTGCAGCATCAACCAATGGCCAAGCAGGCCCCTAATGGTCACTCACTGAGAGGTGCTCCCTTGGGGGAGGGCCCATTGCAGTGCTTCCCAATAGCTGAGCAGCATTACTGGTCTGCTGGTAAGCAGCTGCCTGCAAAAAGGGTGGGAGGTTAACAGAGTGCTGCACCGCGGCCTCCTGAGGACTGCACTGGGCCTGCGCTCCACACAAGGAGACTTACTAGAACACGTCTGTGTTTCTCATTTGTTCCCTTCATTACATTCATTTATTTTCCACTGATGGAGCATTACCTTGGATGTGGGGTGATCCCATATTCTTTGTTCATATTTGAATGTAAGTGGAGCTGAAGATGGAAGGGGCACAGGATCTGAGGAAAGGTTGCTAGACAGAAACTTGAGACCGAACATAAAACACCCTCCTTTCTGACTCTATTATATTAGGTTGGTGAAAAGTTCAGGTTTTTCCCATAAGATGTCATGATAAACCCCAGAGAATTTTTAGGCCAGCCCAATAGGAGTTTACCCCTTGGAAGGAAAGTTATGACCAACCTAGATAGCATATTGAAAAGCAAAGACATTACTTTGCCAACAAAGGTCCATCTAGTCAAGGCTATGGTTTCTCCAGGGGTCATGTATGGATGTGAGTTGGACTGTGAAGAAAGCTGAGTGCCAAAGAATTGATGCTTTTGAACTGTGGCATTGGAGAAGACTCTTGAAAGTCCCTGCAAGGAGATCCAACCAGTCCATTCTAAAGGAGATCAGCCCTGGGCTTCTTTGGAAGGAATGATGCCAAAGCTGAAACTCCAGTACTTTGGCCACCTCATGCGAAGAGTTGACTCATTGGAAAAGACTCTGATGCTGGGAGGGATTGGGGGCAGGAGGAGAAGGGGACGACAGAGGATGAGATAGCGGGATGGCATCACCAACTCGATGGACGTTGAGTCTGAGTGAAGTCCGGGAGTTGATGATGGACAGGGAGGTTTGGTGTACTGCGATTCATGGGGTTACAAAGAGTCAGACACGACTGAGTGACTGAACTGAACTGAACAGAATAGGAGCTTAGGTAGACTTAAGGAGATGCAATTGTACTGAAAAGATTACACCATAACATTGTCCCAGGTGTTACTCACCAAGATAAGATACAAGCGAACGCCTTGAAGCAGTCTGGAAGAGGGAACCCCTTCTGGTCTCCAAGATCTTTTGTTTGTGTCTAGCTGTCCTGTCAAGACTTTGTCTACCATATTTTAATCTTTCTTCCAGGCCCTACACAGGTGGGTCTTTGCTTCTTAACCCTGAAAGTGACTATGTAACGCCCGCTGTTCCTCTCACTGAAATGATCTTGCTTCCTCTTTTGAGTAACTGCCTTCTCTAGGCACTTCTCTAGCATTCTTCCACCTGACCGCTTTGTTCTCATTTGTTGTCGATTATGAGGAACATGTTAAAGGGTTTCCGGCCAAAGAGACTATTTCTGCCTGGAGTCCAAAATGAAAATATATCTGACCCTTGTGTGGAGCTATTAAATGTCATTCAGTCACGGAGGCTGTGCAGTTATCACTTGGTGCTGGGTCCCGCGAGACCAGACCACTGCCTCCCGCCAGCCACCTCTGGGCAGTGTAGTCTGCATGCTTCACAGCGGCCATTCCAGGAATTGCCCATAGCTGAGGAAGCTGCTTTGACCAAGTTTCTGTTCAGCCTCTCCACCCCATCAGCCCGCATCTGATGACTGGCCATCATAGATGTGCAAAGGCCTGGCCCCCTTGTCTCCATCTGGGAGACATTTGAAGGCCCCTCAGAATTCCAGTAGAATAGGCTGAGATTTCAGTGGCAGTCATATGGTGGGTCAGCTTCTCCCTCTGCCTAATCCTGCCTTCCTGCCTCCCTCTCTTACAAATCTTCTGCATGTAACCATCCATCCAGTCTGTTCCAGGGAACCCAATCTAATGACTAATGTCAATAAGGTTTAATAATCTCTTCATGTCCAATATCTATCAGGTTACATTAGATGTAGTCAAGTGTGGAAAGAGAAGTGAATCATTGATTCTGCCATTAAGATAGAATTAATTCACAATTATTTGAATTTTCCTCCAAAGTACTGGCCATTTTACATTTCATAATTTATGTTTACTAATGCATAGCTCTTTGAGTAATGAGTTTATAGGAAAAATATGACTTATATGGAAAAAAGTACTCTACCTGACTCTACTTTTATTCAGTTCTGATGATGTCCTCTGTTCTAATTTTAGGACATAGCATTTCTAGATAATTTGAAAAACTCTGTCCATAACTCATGTTTAATTTCAGTTGCAAAACTTTAGGTGCAGTGTTAAATGTGAAGACTTTTTTTTAAATCTCAAGAAAAGTTTCAAGTACACATATAGGTTTACTGTCCAGCATCCCTTCCTTTGGGAATTCTTCCCATTCCTATAGCTTGTGGTCCCATCCCAATCGGCTGTCAGTATGATACTGCCTTGTCTCCAAACCTGAGCAGTGACCTAGACTGGGCATTAAGAGTACTCTATCTCCCCAGACAAAACTATAATTCAAAAAGATAATGTACCCCTATGTTAGCACTGATCACAATAGCCAAGACATGGAAATCAGCAATGTCCATTGGCAGATGAATGGATAAAGAAGATGTGGTACATATATATTACTATGGAATAGTACTCAGCCATTCAAAAAGAACAAAATAATTCCACTTGCAGGAACACAGATGGAACTAGAGATTATCACACTAAGTGAAGTAAGTCAGGGAAAGACAGATAACATATGATATCATATGTGGAATCTAAAATATGACACAAATGAATTTATCTATGAAACAGACTCACAGACATAGAGAACAGACTTGTGGTTGCCAAGTAGGAGGGTGGGTGGAAGAGGGATGGATTGGGAGCTTGGAATTAGCAAGTGTAAACTATTATATATAGGATGGATAAACAACAAGTTCCTACTGTATAGCACAGGGAATAATACTCAATATCCTGTGATAAAACATAATGGAAAAGATTATGACAAAGAATATATGTACATATACTTATAACTTAATCATGTTGCTCTACACCAGAAATTAACACAGCATTGTTAATCAATTATACTTGAATAAATAAATTAAGAATACTCTATCTCCTTGGGCCAGAGAGAATTTATGGCCCAGATAAGGCTAACAAGATTATTCCTTGGAATTCATATACACATCCTGAGGGAGAAAAAGTACATAGCCTTGGAACATCTCTGAGCTTCCTGTAGGCAGCTTTACTTTGTGTACCAAAATCTTATGAACAGAATGAAGCCAACACTGAGAAAAGCAAAATCAAAAAGTGATATAAGTTGAGTCCCTGGTTGCAGTCAGAGGAGTCCAGCCTGCCTTTTGGACTCCTCACTTAAATAAATCAATAAATTCTAATTTACTTGACTAGTGCAAGTCGGGATTTTGTCACTCAAAAAGACACCTAATGCAAAGATTTACAATTCTTTCCATCAGTCACCATCCTTACACTCAGAATCATCCCTTAGAAGGAGATTAAAAGGTCCCAAATCCCAGCTCCAAATGAATGAGTCAGTGGTATGAAATGTAAGTGTGGGGAATATAGTCAATAATTATGTAATATCTTTGTGACAGATGGTAACTAGGCTTGTTGTGGTGAATAGTTGAAATAAGTAGAAATATAAAAACCCTATGTTGTGTACCAGGAGCTAACATAGTTAGTTATAGGTCAATTTTACTTCAGAAAAAAACAAACTCATAGAAAAAGTGATCAGATTTGTGGTCAAGAGAGGTGGGAGATAAGGAGAGGGAATTGAATGAAGGTGGTCAAAGGCACATTTCCAGTTATAACTAAGGGATATCAGGCTTCCCAGGTGGCACTAGTGTAAAGAAACTGCATGCCAATGCAGGAGACATGAGACGTGGGTTTGATCCTTGAGTCGGGTAGATGTCCTGGAGGAGGGCATGACAACCCACTCCAGTATTCTTGCCTGGAGAATCCCTTGGAGAGAGGGACCAGGCAGGTTCCTCAGAACCTATGTTCACAAGGAATTGGACACAACTTGAGCGACTTAGCACTCAGGCATGAGGGATGTCAAGGCTGTATATTGTCACTCTGCTTATTTAACTTATGTGCAGAGTACATCATGTAATATGCTGGGCTGGATGAAGCACAAGCTGGAATCACAATTGCCAAGAAAAATATCAATAACCTCAGATATACAGATGACACTACCGTAATAGAATGTGAAGAGGAAATAAAGAGGTGATTAAGGTGAAAGATGAGAATGAAAAAGCTAGCATAAAACTCACAATTCAAAAAAATTAGATCATGGCATCAAGTCCCATCACTTCATGGCAAATAGATGGGGGAAGAGTGGAAACGGTGACAGACTGTATTTTCTTGGGCTCCAAAATCACTGCAGATGGTGACTGCAGCCATGAAATTAAAAG
>SJYC01102733.1:0-23091 GCA_006408675.1 Madoqua kirkii | reverse complement strand
TGCAGTTCATGGAGTTGCAAAGAGTTGGACACGACTGAGTGACTGAACTGAACTGAACTAAAAGAGGTTTTCTTCATTATGATAAAAAGGTTTAATACTCTGAGGATTAACAATTCTAAATTTATATGTGCTTAATAACATGCTTCAAAAGAATAAATACAGTATTATTATATTTACAAGAGTTAAAATGGGCAACATTTCATTTTATTTTATAGAGGTACATACATAGTTTGTAAGACTACATTGAACTAGCAAGAAAGACTTTATCACAAACACTATAATAACGCTTCCAGGAGAGAGGAAGGGTCATACAATTAGTAAGGAATATCCAGGAGCCTTGAGCAGGGGTAAAAAAGTTCTGTCTTTTGAACGGTATGTTTCCAGAGGTGTCTATGTTTCGACTGTTCACTACCCTGCCTGTTTATTTTTCATCTATTGCTGTTTTCTTTTTTATTGGCATATAATTGTTTTAGACTTGGTGGGTCAGTCAGTAAAGATCTGCCTGCAATGCAGAAGACCCAGGTTCAATCCCTCGTACAGGAACATCCCCTGGAGAAGGGAATGGCTATCCATTCCAGTGTTCTTGCCTGGGAAATCCCTTGGACAGAGGAGCCTGGTGGGCTACAGTCCATGGGGTCACAGAGAGTTGGACACAACTGAGCAACTAACAGTTTCGCTTTTCATAATTGCTTTACAACATTGTGTAATTTAAGCTGAACAATGAATTGAATCCACTATATGTATATACATATATTCCCTCCTCCTTGTACCCACCCCTCCCATTCCACCCATCTAGGTCATCATCACTGAACATCAAGCTGACGTCTCTGTGCTTTACTGCAGGTTCCCACTAGCTATCTGTTTTACACAGGCTAGCGTATATGTCAACCCTAATCTCCCAATTCATCCCTCCCTTCATGGGTCCACACATCCATTTTCTACACCTGCATCTCTGTTCCTGCTCTACAAATAGGTTCACCGGTACCATTTTTATAGATTTCACACATATGCATTAATATATGATATTTTTCTGTCTGACTTCCTTCACACTGTACAACAGACTCTAGGTCCATCCACAGCTCTACAAATGACCCAATTTCGTTCCTTTTTATGGCTGAGTAGTATTTCATTGTGTATATGTACCATATATTCTTGCAGGACTATTTACAAAAGCTAGGACATGGAAGCAACCTAAAGGTCCATCAACAGATGAATGGATAAAGAAGATGTGCTACGCTACACATTTATGACTTGTGCACTTTTCTGGCATATTTTGCATTCTTTAATTAAAAAAAAATTTTTTTTAAAGACCGGCAATTGTCCCTTAGGTATTTAACGTCCAGATGAGGTTTTCAGAGGAGAAGCCTGGGCTGAAGAAGCCAGCACTGGAGCTATGCTCTGCAGGCAGCAGCAGAGCCGTGAGCCTGAGACTGTCCAGAGAACACATGGAATGAAGTGAGCTCTCCAGACAGAGGTTTAGGGAGCACAAACATTTACAAAATAGGTGGCCTTTAAAAGGAGCAATCCCAGAAATTTCAGAAGAGCAAAGAGAAAGTCAATGATTCAGAAACAAAAGGGGTAGATGTTTCCTGAGGGGGAAATAATCAATACCAAGTTCACTAGCAAGGTAAAGTCACACAAGAAATGACAGGTAATTATGGACATGGCAGTTTAAAAGTCAATGAACTTAGTAAGGATAGTTTTAGTTTGTATCAAAATCAACATGGAAATCAACTTATTTTCAGTGATCATAGATAAACTGTATGTATCTTAAAGACTCACAAGTTTTACTGTATTACATGAGTCATTTTACCTTCTATCTAAATACCTGAGAATACTGATACACTGTTTGAAAAACCCAGCCCTTAACTTTTTGAGATTCTAGTAATGAAAGTTAGTAATCCAGCAGTTTAATCACATACTGTGATGGAGATTGTCAATTTCCTCTCCCTATTCATTCTTCCTTCCTTTTATGATGAAAGTACCCCTGTTCTTCAGATATATTTTGCCACCCAACCCAAGGACTCCACTCCCCAGCCTCCACTGCAGGTGGAAGGGACTGATGACTAAGCTCTGGCCACTGACACGTGGAATGAAGACTGCTGACCATACCCCAGTAACCATTCTCTTTTTCCTGTGGGCAATACTCCCATTCCACCCATCTAGGTCATCATCACTGAACATCAAGCTGACGTCTCTGTGCTTTACTGCAGGTTCCCACTAGCTATCTGTTTTACACAGGCTAGCATATATGTCAACCCTAATCTCCCAATTCATCCCTCCCTTCACGGGTCCACACATCCATTTTCTACACCTGCATCTCTGTTCCTGCTCTACAAATAGGTTCACCGGTACCATTATTATAGATTTCACACATATGCATTAATATATGATATTTTTCTGTCTGACTTCCTTCACACTGTACAACAGACTCTAGGTCCATCCACAGCTCTACAAATGACCCAATTTCGTTCCTTTTTATGGCTGAGTAGTATTTCATTGTGTATATGTACCATATATTCTTGCAGGACTATTTACAAAAGCTAGGACATGGAAGCAACCTAAAGGTCCATCAACAGATGAATGGATAAAGAAGATGTGCTACGCTACACATTTATGACTTGTGCACTTTTCTGGCATATTTTGCATTCTTTAATTAAAAAAAAATTTTTTTTAAAGACCGGCAATTGTCCCTTAGGTATTTAACGTCCAGATGAGGTTTTCAGAGGAGAAGCCTGGGCTGAAGAAGCCAGCACTGGAGCTATGCTCTGCAGGCAGCAGCAGAGCCGTGAGCCTGAGACTGTCCAGAGAACACATGGAATGAAGTGAGCTCTCCAGACAGAGGTTTAGGGAGCACAAACATTTACAAAATAGGTGGCCTTTAAAAGGAGCAATCCCAGAAATTTCAGAAGAGCAAAGAGAAAGTCAATGATTCAGAAACAAAAGGGGTAGATGTTTCCTGAGGGGGAAATAATCAATACCAAGTTCACTAGCAAGGTAAAGTCACACAAGAAATGACAGGTAATTATGGACATGGCAGTTTAAAAGTCAATGAACTTAGTAAGGATAGTTTTAGTTTGTATCAAAATCAACATGGAAATCAACTTATTTTCAGTGATCATAGATAAACTGTATGTATCTTAAAGACTCACAAGTTTTACTGTATTACATGAGTCATTTTACCTTCTATCTAAATACCTGAGAATACTGATACACTGTTTGAAAAACCCAGCCCTTAACTTTTTGAGATTCTAGTAATGAAAGTTAGTAATCCAGCAGTTTAATCACATACTGTGATGGAGATTGTCAATTCCTCTCCCTATTCATTCTTCCTTCCTTTTATGATGAAAGTACCCCTGTTCTTCAGATATATTTTGCCACCCAACCCAAGGACTCCACTCCCCAGCCTCCACTGCAGGTGGAAGGGACTGATGACTAAGCTCTGGCCACTGACACGTGGAATGAAGACTGCTGACCATACCCCAGTAACCATTCTCTTTTTCCTGTGGGCAATACAAACTTCTCACCAAGTTAAATTGTAGTCACAGACAGCCAGCCTCAGACATTACACTGTTTGACCAGCACAGTAAGAATGGAGTAATGTGTCAGCCTCCCAGGATGATTGCCCTGGTCTCACTACAACTACCTTTCTCCTTGTTGGCTAAGAAATAGCCACAGGCAGCATCTGTGGCAGCCTTTTAACCCTCATGTTGATGGTGGCAGGGCCACCTCACTAGCCTGGGTCCCTTGGGTTACTTCGTAGAGGAGAGTCTTAGCTACCTGCCACTATATGTTGACCTCTTTTTATTAAGTAGATTAATTGGAACAATTAAAATAAACATTGTGCAGTATTTCCTGGGAAGGACATTACTTAAACGGGAGGGAGAACTATCTTCTAACACTCTCTTTCCTCCTTCCGGGATCATGGTTGTTATGAGTTGGGCTCCAATATCCAGGTGGAACTGTTAGGGGAACCACTGACTGACACCGCCCATGCTGGCCACGCCCAATAGTAACTGCTCGCATGAGTTATCTTAAACAGGAGGTCCCAGTAAGGAGTGTGAAACTAACAAGCTACCACCATCCAGAAGAATTCCGGAAAGGTCAAATGGAGAAAGGAGACTCCAGTCCATATGTCCTACCAATCTTCCAGAATCTTCACTGGAATCCCTCTAGGCTGAGTGATGTATGTGCCACCAGGAAGGACCATAGGTGGCCAGAGACAACTTGGAAACTAACCCAATTACTATAAAACCTGAGACTGTGAGCCACGTGGCAGAGCAGTTCTCCTGGGTTCCCTTATGCTTCCGCTCTCTGCCCAGGAGCCCCTTCCAAGAAAGTTTCTTGCTTCATCAGCACATGTATCTCCTTGGACAATTCATTTCTGAGTGTTAGACAAGACCCCAGTCTTGGGCCCGGAAAGGGGTCCCCCTTCCTGATGTAGAGCTCCCAAAAAGGTGATCTTGGGAGGTAGAGTCATGTTTGACAGAACAACAAACTAGAAAGAACCTCTGTTTCTGATTCCATGGAAACACCACACTGCTCAGGCCTACCTTCCTCTGCAGTTGCTGTCCTTTTTAAGCCATTACTCTTCCTGTGTGGCTACTTTCAGTCTCAAGTAATCATTATCGTGTATATAGAGTGACAGGATAGTCCTCTGTATGGAAATGAATGGAAACAAAGGCAAAATGTTAATTTAGCCTTGCTTCCCGTGACCAAGACATACAACACAACAAAACAGATGCTATTATATTCATTCAAAAGGGAAACAGGACAAAACACTTGTTAAGAGCTGACATTTATCACTTAAACAGAGACTAAAATCTTTACCATAACTCTACAAGGTAGACAACATCACCACTAGTTTAAAGAAGTTGAATGGGGGGGGGAGGGGGAGGTCCAAGAGGGAGAGGATATAGGTATACATAGAGTTGATTCACTTAGTTGTGCAGCAGAAACCAACACAACATTGTAAAGCAAGTAAGTATATATCAATGATAAAACTAATAAAAATTTTTAAAATTAAGAAAGACCTAGAGAGGAAGTGAGTGACTTGGCATCACCCAACGTGTAAATGAAATGAGACTTGAATTTGTTTTCATGAACAAAATCCTACTCCACCCACTAATTGTGTGCATGTGTTCGTGCTCAGTCGCTCAGTCATGTCCAGCACTTTGTGATCCATGGACTGTAGCTCACCAGGCTCCTCTGTCCATGTAATTTTCCAGGCAAGAATACTGGAATGGGTTGTTGTTTCCTACTCAGGAGATCTTCCCGACCCAGGAACTGAACACGTGTCTCTTCACCATGTTTTATTTCCACAAAACAAAAATAGAAAAGAAATAGAAGACAAATAACTAGAACAAAGATCGCTTTTGAACAGATAAAAGTAACTGGCTCCATCAAGATAAAATGTGTTCTGTTCTGACTCACCCTAGATTCAATAAGGCCTTTTTTTAAAACCTGAGGTTACCAAACTTTTAAGAAATAAATTATTTTGCAAATTTATGAGAACAGAATTGTGTAGTTCCCAGAAGAGTTTCTTAGAGCAGTTTGTTTCTCTGAGTCAAGGTGCAAAAAGATCCTATTTCATCTAGTACATTGCTTCTTATTTTCATTCTAGAAAAAAAGTGCGTTTTTGAACATTGAGGGTAGGAGTAGGGAACAACCACTTGGGCCATTAAAATAGCCCCTAAAGTTATTGTTTCTGTTCCTTCATATTTCACTTGGAATTTCTCATTGGTGAGTGTTCTTGGAAGGCCCTAAATGTTATCTGCTTCCATTCACTGAAAAAAGGAAAGACTTGGGAGTGATTGCTATAAGTTCCATACCTCATCTGTGTATTAAAACAGGGCAATACATTTATTATTAGTAATAAAATGCATTCCAACATTTGCAATGAGGTCATGTAAATTAGCACACGATTATTTACTTTTGATCAAAATAAATACTTGTTTTTAGTTGTTAGTACCTGTAGGTAGGGCTTCCCTGGCGGCTCAGTAGTAAAGAACCCGGCTGCCAGTGCAGGAGATGCAGGTTCCATCCCTGGGTTGGGAAGATCCCCTGGAAGAGGAAAGGGCAACCCACTCCAGTATTCTTGCCTGGAAAACCTGACGGGCAGAGGAGCCTGCTGGGCTAGTACAGTCCATGGGGTAGAAAAGAGTAGGACACAACTTAGTGACTAACTAACAACAACAAATCCTTAGGTAAGGCATGTAAGCTTTCTCAACCTTTAGCTTTCTAATCTTAAAAACTATCCAGTTAACTTTTTCAAAAATTTCTTAATTCTTAAATATACAGAATAACCAAAATAATTACAGTAGTCTTTAGGAGCTGGGGCAACGGAAAATCACTTTTTATATTTTATTTCTACACATTTCTAATAGGCAAATATTACTTTTATAATCAGGAGAAATCTCTTTATTTATATCCATAGTAGTGATTCTATAGTTAGAAAATTTTCCCCATTCCAAGAATGCACCTTAACATCATTGATTATTTTCCCAAAGTATTAATGATTCCAAATTTACTTACGCTTTTTGAAAAACTGTAAGAAAACTAAAATAGTTGGTGCTGGTCTGGATATTTTATTTTTCAGTTTATATCATCAAGGTTTACTTGACCATTAGGATCCTTTGTCAAATTTGAAAGCCTCTTTGTTGGGACAAAGCTTTCAGTGGACACAGGCAGTCAATATCTCACTGCCTGAATACTCAGGCATATGATTATGGAGTTTCAGAAACTCATGTCTTAGATATAAACAATTCATTGATCCTACACATGTACTTAAAATGATAGAAGTTTTGGAGCTAGATTTTACCACTTTTTAGCCATATGATTTAGGATAACCTCCTTAACCAAATTTAGCCTCATGTCCTCACATGTAAAATGAAAATTATAATAGCGACCTCATACACTGTTGGAAGGAATGAAAAGTGAAACTGATGTTGCCGTCATGTCTGACTCTTTGCAACCCATGGACTGTAGCCTACCTGGCTCCTCTGTCCATGGGATTTCCCAGGCTAGAATACAGCAGTAGGTTGCCATTTCCTTCTTCAGAGGATCTTCCCAACCTAGGGATTGAACCTGGGTCTCCCACATTGTAGGCAGACACTTTACCATCTGAGCCACATCTGACAAATCTATAAAATTTCTAAATAGTGACTGGAACAGAGTTCCTCAATAAGTGTAAGTTTCTCCTACACAACTCTTATAGTGAAAACTTCTAACTTCCTATCAGAAAACAGCCAGAAGACTTTGTCTGGGCTATACCTTTCAGTTAAATTCAGTGTTAGTCTCTCAGTCGTGTCCAGCTCTTTGCAACCCCATGGACTGTAGCCCGCCACGCTCTTTATATTGAACCTGGGTCTCCCACATTGTAGGCAGACACTTTACCATCTGAGCCACATCTGACAAATCTATAAAATTTCTAAATAGTGACTGGAACAGAGTTCCTCAATAAGTGTAAGTTTCTCCTACACAACTCTTATAGTGAAAACTTCTAACTTCCTATCAGAAAACAGCCAGAAGACTTTGTCTGGGCTATACCTTTCAGTTAAATTCAGTGTTAGTCTCTCAGTCGTGTCCAACTCTTTGCAACCCCATGGACTGTAGCCCGCCAGGCTCTTTAGTCCATGGGATTTCCCAGGCAAGAATACTGGAGTGGGTAGCCATTCCCTTCTCCAGAAGACCTTCCCACCCAGGGATCGAACCCAGGTCTCCGACATTGTAGGTGGATTCTTTACCAGGTGAGCCACAAGGGCTATACCTCAGTCAGTTCAGTCACAGTCGTGTCCAACTCTTCGCAAATCCATGGACTGCAGCAGGCCAGGCTTCCCTGTCCATCCCCAGTCCCAGAGCCTACTCAAACTCATGTACATTGAGGTGGTGATGCCATCCAATCATCTCATTTTCTGCCATCCCCTCTTCTCCTGCCTTCAATTTTTCCCAACATCAGGGTCTTTTCAAATGAGTCAGTTCTTCTCATGAGGTGGCCAATGGATTGGAGTTTCATTTACAACATCAGTCCTTCCAGTGAATATTCAGGACTAATTTCCTTTAGGTTACTCAAACTCATGTACATTGAGGTGGTGATGCCATCCAATCATCTCATTTTCTGCCATCCCCTCTTCTCCTGCCTTCAATTTTTCCCAACATCAGGGTCTTTTCAAATGAGTCAGTTCTTCTCATGAGGTGGCCAATGGATTGGAGTTTCATTTACAACATCAGTCCTTCCAGTGAATATTCAGGACTAATTTCCTTTAGGTTGGACTGGTTGGATCTCCTTGCAGGCCAAGGGACTCTTAAGAGTCTTCTCCAACACCACAGTTCAAAAGCATCAATTCTTTGGCACTCAGCTTTCTTTGTAGTCCAACTCTCACACCCACACATGACTACTGGAAAAATCATAGCTTTGACTAGATGGGCCTTTGTTGGCAAAGTAATGATATCTATATGATGCCAAACACAGATGAAAACTAATCAACCTATTTTATCATTCAAATGTTTCTGAAAGATTAAGTTTCCATTTCATACATTCACTGAGCACTTTCTACATGCCATTACTAGTGCTCACAGTGCCTGTCCAGGGAAGTTATCTGTTTTGCTGATGGGGAAACTGAGGCTCAGGGAGATTAACGGACTAGCTTATGGAGACACAACAATCAAAAAGTCATGACTCGAACCCAGCTGCCTCTCTCTTCAAGGTCTATAATCTCTGAACCCAGCTTTATCTCTCTTCAAAGTCTAGTATCTCAGTACTACACCATTCAGTTTTATTTTCATATAGTGATTCAGTGATTAATAGTGATTTCTTCAGATACAGAAGGAAAGTCAGTTACCTCCCTAGCCCCTTCCCCAGCAGGGGTTGCTGGAACACTGTCAGAAAGGATGTTGAAGTTCAACAAGGAATTTACAGCCAAGAATGCCCCATCTTCCCAGGCTGTGTGCACTAGCAAGTGTGCATGTTACACGCCACAGGCTTGTCAGGCTGGGTCCCTGCCTTGGGCCAGTAATGAAGTTTGTGTTCAATAAATACTGGTTTACTGACTGACAAAAGTACTGCCTTCTATGTTACTTAGTTCTTCTCAAGAGCAGACAATTGCATTACTAACTTTTGTAACATGGGAGAAGCTACACTTTACTTTTTGCTATGATGTTATAATTTACGCCTGCAATTTAATTTTTTTAAATGACTACAATGGTGTTACACAAAATGTATTCAAGATTACTTTGATTCTGATGAGTTGAGAGGGAAAGTGTTAACTGTTTTATTCTATGCAGTAGCAAGTATAAATGCTAGCAGATGAGTCAGTCCTAAAGGAAATCAAGCCTGAATATTCATTGGAAGGATTGATGCTGAAGCTGAAGCTCCAATACTTTGGCCACCTGATGCAAAGAGCTGACTTATTAGAAAAGACCCTGACACTGAGAAAGATTGAGGGCAAGAAAGAAGGGGACAACAGAGGACAAGATGGTTGGATGGTATCATCAACTCGATGGACATGAGTTTGAGCAAATTCTGGGAGATGGTGAAAGACAGGGAAGCCAGGTGCGTTGCAATGCATGGAGTTGCAAAGAGTTGGGAATGACCTAGGAACTGAACAACAGAGCAAGGGGAAGTTACTGATTCCACTGAAACAGCCTAAAATCCAAAAATCCTTAAGAAATATATAGCAGGGACTCTGCTCTACATGTCTCTGCATAATCTTGGGAAATTGATATGCCTTTCTCTGTTTTCTTCAGCGGTAAAGTGTGTTGAAAAAATGGTTATTCTCCCATCTCAAAAGGCAAACATAGACTTAAAAATTATTAAAAAAATAAAGATAAGATGATTTTCAAAAACCTACTGAATTCCTCAGAAATGGGAAGAATACATCTATACTATGTATATGCTATAAACAATGTGGTTAATCACCAGAAGACTTTAGTCAACACTTGGCAGCTGGTTTGTGACAGAAATACTCCCGATTCTCCCTCAAATCCACTTTCTTCTCTCCAGCAAGGAAGGAACTCTCATTCTCCTTAAAACAGATGGGTTTTGGAGGTCTTTCTACACCAGACTTGTTCCCGTCCCACAGACTCTCACCCAGTCCTGGGCTGAGTGTTTGGTTTGAGAGTCGGGCAGCTCCGTAGCTGTTGGCAAAGAGTTTTCAACATTAAAAAGACACAGAGAGAAAAGAGGAGAAAAGTGTGTTATAGGACAGAAGAAAAAATACTCTCTTTTGTTCCCGTCCCACAGACTCTCACCCAGTCCTGGGCTGAGTGTTTGGTTTGAGAGTCGGGCAGCTCCGTAGCTGTTGGCAAAGAGTTTTCAACATTAAAAAGACACAGAGAGAAAAGAGGAGAAAAGTGTGTTATAGGACAGAAGAAAAAATACTCTCTACTTACTTTTGATTTAAAAAATAAAAAAGATTAAAAGGAAAGTGAAAAGGAGCACCCAATGATGGGGTCTGGGCTGCTTAGTAAAATGGAAATTAATCTCACTCACTTGACCTAAATCCAAGCGAGACTTTCCTGAGGGAGCAATTCAATATTTTTATAAATGTGGAAGCAGTAGACACTTAGTCTGAAATTCAACAGCATGTGGGAAGAGAAGAATCTGGTAAGCAGAACTTACTTAAAACAGGTGGGAAGAAATTGAAAGCCCAAGCCAGAGTTCAAGTTTAGAGAAAGTTGGCACTCAGCTTCATTTGCAGTCCAACAAATGTCTGGGACACTTTGGTTCTGAGTCTTGGTGAATTTCTGGAAAGCAGCCCAGAAATATAACATGAGCAGCCTATAAACCACTCAGTTTTTTGTTTTTGTTTTTTTTTCTTTTTGGCCCCACTGTGTGGCATGCAGGATCTTAGTTCCCCAACCAGGCATCAAACCCACGAGCCCTGCAGTGGAAGCGCGAAGTCTTAGCCATCTGGTTAGTTTATGTATTTGGTAAGTGAGAGAGCATTTCCATTTTCCTGAGAAGAAAACTGTTCTGATTGGGGAAGATTAATTTAAAGAAGAGAATAAATCAAAGGTCAATATATGCAGTTATAGAATTAAAAAACAAAATATCCATATTAGCCTTGGTAAGGCTGAACTCTGTCCACTCACTTAAGGCAACAATAAAGCTGAGATAGCAAGAAAATAAAAAGTTCACTGTCAGTGAATATATACAGAATTTTGCTTTCATAAATTCTAGTAAATTATATCTAAAATTTCAATGTGCAAGTTAAGCTTCGTATGTTACAGTTGAATATAGCTTTATTTTATTTTTTAAGGGCTTTTAAAAATGTGGGCCATATAAAAAGTCTTTTATTGAATTTGTTAATTCAATAAAATTGAACTAATAATATTGCTTCTGTTTTATATTTTCACTCTTTGATGATGAGCCATTATAGAGGTGAACTATCTCCTCAAGACCTCCACAATGAGTAGGATGAGAAGGTAAAAGGAACTCTAACACGACTATGACTTTTCATTTTGGGTGTCTAGTTACCAGTAAGGGAACAGATAAATCAGGAAGGAAGATGTGAATATATTTTCAGCCACAATGGTTTTGAGATTATAGAAGACTGTCTAGAAAGAGAAGTTCAGCAGTAGTTGGACAGCATTTGGGAGAGGAACCCTTGGAAGTCATCTGATCTGTGTGTTGAACCTGTAAGAATGGAGGAGCCTAACAAAGAAAATAGAACAGTGTGAGGAGAATAGCGAGGAGAGATAAGAAAGCCTTCCTCAGTGATCAATGCAAAGAAATAGAGGAAAACAGTAGAATGGGAAAGACTAGAGATCTCTTCAAGAAAATCAGAGATACCAAGGGAATGTTTCATGCAAAGATGGGCACAATAAAGGACAGAAATTGTAGGGACCTAACAGAAGCAGAAGATACTAAGAAGAGGTGGCAAGAATACACAGAAGAACTATACAAAAAAAGATCTTCATGACCCAGATAACCATGATGGTGTGATCACTCACCTAGAGCCAGAAATCCTGGAATGTGAAGTCACATGGGCATTAGGAAACATCACTACAAACAAAGCTAGTAGAGGTGATGGAATTCCAGTTGGACTATTTCAAATCCTAAAAGACGATGCTGTGAAAGTGCTGCACTCAGTATGCCAGAAAATTTGGGAAACTCAGTAGTGGCCACAGGACTGGAAAAGGTCAGTTTTCATTCTAATCCCAAAGAAGGGCAATGTCAAAGAATGTGCAAACTACTGCAAAATTGCACTCATCTCACATGCTAGCAAAGTAATGTTCAAAATTCTCCAAGCCAGGAGTTCAACAGTATGTGAACTGTGAACTTCCAGATGTTCAAGAAAGGCAAAGGAACCAGAGATCAAATTGCCAACATTGGTTGGATGATCAAAAAAGCAAGAGAGTTCCAGAAAAACATCTATTTCTGCTTTATTGACTATGCCAAAACCTTTGTGTGGATCACAACAAACTGGAAAATTATTAAAGACATGGGAACACAAGACCAGCTGACCTGCCTCCTGAGAAATCTGTATGCAGGTCAAGAAGCAACAGTTAGAACCGGACACGAAATAACAGAGAGGTTCCAAATAGGGAAAGGAGTACGTCAAGGCTGTATATTGTCACCCTGCTTATTTAACTTCTATGCAGAGTACATCACGCAAAATGATGGGCTGGCTGAAGTACAAGCTGGAATCAAGATTGCCGGGAGAAATATCAATAACCTCAGATATGCAGATGACACCACCCTTATGGCAGAAAGTCTTTGAAGTAGAACTAAAGAGTCTCTTGATGAAAGTGAAAGAAAAGAGTGAAAAAGTTGGCTTAAAACTCAAAATTCAGAAAAGTAAGATCACAGCATGTGGTCCCATCACTTCATGGCAAAAAGATGGGGAAACAGTGGAAACAGTGACAGACTTTATTGTTTGGGGTTCTGTAATAACTGCAGATGGTGACTGCAGCCATGAAAGTAAAAGACACTTGCTCCTTGGAAGGAAAGCTATGATCAAACTAGACAGCATATTAAAAAGCAAAGACATTACTTTGCCAACAAAAGTCTGTCTAGTCAAAGCTATAGTTTTTCCAATGGTCATGTATGAATGTGAGAGTTGAACTATAAAGAAAGCTGAGAGCTAAAGAGTGGATGCTTTTGAACTGTGGTGTTGGAGAAGACTCTTGAGAGTCCTTTGGACTACAAGGAGATCCAACCAGTCTATCCTAAAGGAAATTAGTCCTGAATATTCATTGGAAGGACTGATGCTGAAGCGGAAACTCCAATAATTTGGCCACGTGATGTGAAGAACTGACTCACTAGAAAAGACCCTGATGCTGGGAAAGATTGAAGGTGGGAGGAAAACGGGATGACAGAGGATGAGATGGTTGGATGGCATCACTGCCTCAATGGACAGGAGTTTGAGTAAGCCCCAGGAGTTGCTGATGGACAGGGAAGGCTGGTGTGCTGGAGTCCATGAGGCTGCAAAGAGTTGGACCCGACTGAGTGACTGAACTGAACTGAGAGGAGAAGCAATGTTATTGTTCTTAAAAGTCATAGAATCTTTTTTCTAATCTCATCTTAACAAAATTAAAAGCCTTGCTACCCTTTATTACATTTGTGGAAGGGAAGTGGATGTAGATGCTGATGAAGTGAGCATGTGTGAGTGGGAGCTGGGCAGTGGCAGAGTGCAAGGGTAGCAGACAACCGCATCCATCGTTTGCCCAGTGGCTCATGCAGGAACCTGAATTCTCCCTGGATGTCATCACAGTCTCCTATGGCTCACAGGAAGTATGCTCCCAGACTTCACAAGAAATAGAGTAACCTGTTTCTGAGAAGGGCCCACCCTTATGTGGGGGCAGAATGTGATAAGTGTAGGAAGAACAGGGAAGCTAAAAGCTATGAGTCAGAAGACACTTAAGTCCTAACTCATCCGTGGCAGGGAGGTATCACCAAAAAGACACAGATGGAGACTTAAGTAGACCAGAGTCACCTCCAGCTGAAGAAGAACCCACCATGATGAGCACATCATTCTCCTGTTTCAGCCCCTTGAATGGTTTCTATTCATGTTAGTTTGAGGACCAGATTCCTTGGTGTAACTCACAAAAATCTGCACAATCACTACAGCTAGTTCTCCAGACTCAACACATTCGTTCACTCTGTACAACCCGGGCATACTTTAGCATTTCTAAACCTCCTTAGCTCTATTCTATCTACAGTCTTCATTCTTCCTTCTGTCTAGGACACTTCCCTCCACACACAACCGCCAGGTTTGTCTGCTAACCCCCCTCTTCTCCTTCAGATTTGAGCTCAAAGTTCCCCCCAGAGAGGTCAAATCATGTGTATGTACTGTCACTCAGCTGCATTTGATTCTTTGTGCTCCCATGGACTGTGGCCCGCCAGGCTCCTCTGTCCATGGGATTATCCAGGCAAGAATACTGGAATGTGTTGCCATTTCCTCCTTCAGGAGATCTTCCCAACCCAGGGCTAGAACCCTCATGACTCCTGTGTCTCCTGCATTGCAGATGTATTCTTTACCCAATGAGCCATCAGAAAAGCCTCCAGGTCAGGTCTCCTATGATCTATTATAATCTCACAGAGATCTTTACTCACATAGCACTTATACTGGTTCATAATTATATATATACAATTGCCAAGAGAAATATATTGATTTTATATTACATATGATTGCTGGGAGAAATATCAATAACCTCAGATATGCAGATGACACCACCCTTATGGCAGAAAGTGAGGAGGAACTAAAGAGACTGTTGATGAAAGTGAAAGAGAAGACTGAAAAGGCTGTATTAAAATTCAACATTCAAAAAATGAAGATCATGGCATCTGGTCCCATCACTTCATGGCACATAGATGGGGATGGAAACAGTGACAGACTTTATTTTCTTGGGCTCCAAAATCACTGCAGATGATGACTGCAACCATAAAAGTAAAAGACGGTTGCTCCTTGGAAGGAAAGCTATGACAAACCTAGACAGCATATTAAAAAGCAGAGATATTACATTACTAACAAAGATCCATCTAGTCAAAGGTATGGTTTTTCCAGTAGTCACATAATGTGAGAGTTGGACCATAAAGAAGGCTGAGCGCTGATGAATTGATGCTTTTGAACTGAGATGTTGGAAAAGACTCTTGAGAGTCCCTTGGATTGCAAGGAGATCCAACCAGTCCATCCTAAAGGAAACCAGTCCTGAATGTTCATTGGAAGGACTGATGCTGAAGCTGAAGCTCCAATACTTTGGCCACCTGATGTGAAGAGCTGACTCATTAGAAAAGAGTCAGCTTATACCAGGTACCCAGAGCTTCCCTGGTGGCTCAGGTGGTAAAGACACTGCCTTTAATGTGTCTTTCCCTGATACAGGGAAAGATTGAGGGCAGGAGGAGAAGGGGGCAACAGAGGATGAGATGGTTGAGATGGTTGGATAGTATCGCTGACTCTATGAACATGAGTTTGAGCAAGTTCAGGGAGATGGTGAAGGAAAGGCAGGCCTAATGTGCTGCAGCCCAAGGGGTTGAAAGGAGTCAGACATGACTGAGCAACTGAACAATAACAAATGTGTGTTTGTGTGTGTATCTATATGTGTGTGTGTGTGTGTGTGTGTGTATCTATACATATGACTTTCCCAGGTTTGTCAACATCACTAAAGAGCAAACTTAATGAAGACAAAGGTTATAACTTGTTTTAACTATTATATGCCCAGAACCTCATTAAGTACCTGATGCTTAGTATGGTGAGTAAATATTTAGAGGACACTGTCTCCAGCACTATAATGAGACAAATATCATTAGCCTTAAGCCACCCATACCAATATTCCTCTTTATTGCTTTCCTGATAGCTCAGTTGGTAAAGAATCTGCCTGCAATGCAGGAGACTGGGTTTGATCCCTGGGTTGGGAAGATCCTCTGGAGAAGGGAAAGGCCACCCACTCTAGCATTGTCTCGTGGAGAATTCCATGGAGTGTATAGTCCATGGGGTTCCAAAGAGTCGGACATAACTGAGTTACTTTCACTTATTGATGGAGTAACCTGATGGTTTAGAAGCTCTAGAAATAAGATTTAGCATTTCTTATAAAATGAACATTTAATATCTAAAAAGCTATTAAAATTTCTAACATTAATTTTTAAAATATTAGCACATCAATAGAAAAAAAGGGACTAAATACATGACAAGTAGGTCCTTAACTAGCTAAGAAATACAAATGGTCATCAAATACACAAAAGATGAACTCCACTAGTGATCAAAGAAAATGGAGATACAAATATGCCACTACTTCAGAGATAAGAATTACATATATTTTCATTGAAATTATTCTCAAGTTTTAAAAATAAGTAAGAACTACTAGTTGGGATCTAAAAAGCAAGACAAAACAGAAACATTCATAGAGACAGTGAACAAACTGGTGGTCACCACAGGGTAGGGGCCTGAGGGTGAATGAAACAGGCAAAGGGGATTAAGAGGCACAAATGTCTAGCTCTAAAATAATTAAGTCACAGGGATGTAGTATAGGTAATATAGTCAATAATATCAAAATAACTTTATATGGTGACAGATGATAACTAGTCTTATCATGGCAATCATCTCATCAAATATATGTCAAATCACTTTATTGGATAGTTAAAACTAATATAGTGTTGTATGTCAATTACATTTAAATGAAAACAAAAAGAACTCTACTAGTAAACCTTGACAGTCTTTACGTGTAGAAATGAACAGAGAAGGAACTTCATTGTCTAGTAAAGATATTCTGGTAGTGAGTGAAGTAAGTCGCTCAGTCGTGTCCGACTCTGCGACCCCGTGGACTACCAGGCTCCTCCGTCCATGGGATTCTCCAGGCAAGATACTGGAGTGGGTTACCAGTGGACTAAATCTCCTGCTTAGAACAACTTTAAACAAAAACAATAGATGAAATTATCAAAGTACCAACAAGGTAATAAGAAATTACCAGGCCAAAGAAAAGAGAGACAAGAACCCATGAAAGATGCCTTTGCTCTTTACACATATGTCAAACTCTGAAAATTTAAACTAATTGTTATGGCCACCCAGGTCAACAGGAAGAGAAATCAAAGCCCTGTCTTCTGTACAAAAGAATTCAATTGTAAATTCTTCCCACACACACACACAAAACTGGACTCCAAAGTATGACACGTACTTAAATCAGCCTTTGCGCAGTCCAGTAGCCCAGGTCTGCAGCATTCAGGAAGCTCAAGAAACCTCTGGTCTTCAACACAGATTAAGGTTATTCCAAATTTGCTGAGCCTTGGGTACCTGGTATACATGTATGTGTTAGTCGTGTCCAAGTCTTTGCAACCCCATCTGTAGCCCATCAGGCTCCTCTGTCCATGGAGTTCCTCAGGCAAGAATACTGGAGTGGGTTGACATTTCATTCTCCAGGGGATCTTCCTGATCCAGGGTTTGAATCCACATTGAAGGCAGTGTCTTTACCACCTGAGCCACCAGGGAAGCCTTGGGTACCTGGTATAAGCAATGTAAACCTTTTCTGGAGGAAACTGCAGCCCAGGCCTCAAAATATCCCTAAAATAACTTTTCAAGAACCATGAGATAAGGAACACACATAGCAACTCAAGCAAGCACTTAAAGAAACCTCAAAAAAAGATCCAGTAAGACTCCAGATTTTGGAATGATCAGACTCATTATGCGGTAGCAGCAAAACCTTATTATCAAAATCAAAGCAAAGTAGTAAGAGAAAAATAAAATAAGACTAATATTACTCACAGATATAGAGACAAAAATCCCAAGCAAAATATTAGCAAACAGAATCCAGTAATATATAAAAACACCTACTATAGCAGGAACAAATTAGGTTTTATCCGAGAAATGCAAGATGGGTTTAACATTAGAGATATCTGAGTGTTGAGATCAGAGACACCCAGGCATTTAGTGGGTAAGACTCTTCCCCAGACGTACTTCAATATATACTATGACGCTATTACAACTGCCAGTCTACAGTTGGCCATTCGCTTTTGACTAACTCCTTTTGGGTGAGCTATGTTCATAAAATATTACTACATTCAAGTATGTTTTATGAGGTTTTAAAGTGGAGAGTGGGTCAAATTCAGCCCACAGATGGGTTTTGTTTGGCGCATGGTGTTTTAAAGGAAACTGAAATCAACATTGCCAAATTGAGAAATTCTAGTAAATCCTGGTTTGGGGGCTTCTTTCAAAAACAGAACATCTGCCGTAACAGCCCTGGTTTTCACCTGAAACAATCAGCTATGTCTGAGGAATGGCTGTGCCCCTCAGGTAAGGTGTGAGTTCTCCTGCTCACTAAGACCTCTGCCACTCCGGCCACGGGTCACCTGCCATCAATCTGTTTGTGTTCTTCTTTCTCCCTCTCAAACTTGAGAGAAAAATAAAACATGTGCTGTTTTATCTCACAGATGAGAGAGAAAAGGGAATTAAACAAAGAGGGGCATATATGTCAAAGAACAGTAGAAGGAAACACATATTTTTGTGAAAAGTGAAGACTATCACTTTGTGTTCAGTATGTTAAACCTGATCAGCTTACTCTTTTATATGACCTACCTGGGTCTGCAGACCCAAGTTTGTGACCTCTGACTTGTCATATCCAAATGGCCTAGAAACAGTCTGCCTCATTCTGGGGACTGTCTACTTCAATATTCTGTTATGGTGTTGACCTTACAATTTAACTTGCAGAATGCAATCTTATTTCCTTAATTCCCTAGTTCCTGGGGAGCACTTCTCTAGCCCCCAAATGCTGACAGAACTTAGAAGTCACCATTTTTACATATTATTTATCTAGAACCTAAACTGAAAACCAGCAAACACCTCTATTCTTTTTTCTCCTCTTATTTCTTGACCCCCATAAGAAGCTGTTACTGAATCTGAAAAAAGAAAAATGTTGACAGGAGTATTTACACCATGACTACAACATATAATAATAACTTGGTATCTGAAGGGAAGTTGATTCTCATAAACATTTGTTTGAACTACATAAATATTATTACTGCATGTGCAGCAGTAACTAGACTTCATTTGGACTGTTTTGTCTAATGGATGGGTAACAGTTACGTATCATCATGTTGTCCCTGCTCTCTGGGGAAGTTATCACCAGTGTCTATTATAATCTCTCAAGATTAAAATCCAGCCCAAGACGACAGAGCAAGAGCCTGTCTCTTCATCCATGTTTTCCCAACAAAGCAGTGAACCTCAGATTGAATGAGCCAGTGAATGGGCAAGCAGAGGGTAAAGCCTATTCTCGATCTTGCTTCTATTAGAATACTATCACATGGCATTTATAAAATCAGGGCTTCTGTTCTGACGTTTACTGATGGTAATACATAGAATTCAACTCTTTAAGTATTTATTTGTTTGGCTGCACCAGGTCTGAGTTGCAGCACGTGGGATCTTTTTAGTCGTGGAAAGCAAACTCTTAGCTGTGGCATGTGGGAACCAGTTCCCTGACCAGGGACTGAACCTGGCCCCCTGCAGTGGGAGTGCAGCCTGTTAGCCACCAGCCAAGTCCCTCAAATTTTTTAAAATGGTAGTTCTACCCCAAGGCCTCCGAATTGTTTGCATTTATTTAAAGACGCATCCAGAAAGCAGCTGATTTTCATTTTGGTGAATACATTTGGAAAGAAGCTGTAAAGATGGTATATACAAACAAGTAGGGGTCAGATTGGAGATGCTGCGTCAGAACGCATAGTTTATACAGTTATACTCATAGGCTTGATTTCTTATGTTTAGACTCAACCATGAGAGCAAGAGAGGACCAGAAGTGTGTGTCTAAAACAATGAAACTTTAATAAAGCAGTATTTGTTTTAAGGGTTAGTTGTATAAACGGATGTGAAAGCCATCTGTTTGCCTCATAAGGGCTACTTGAAATGTATAACAAAGGACAAAGTACGTCTCAGCAGAAAACAAAATACAGGTCACGGTCACACAATAGTTGGTAGTGTGGGAAGACTAGAATTCTAGGCTCTCAAGTCCAAGCACAGTAACTGGTAATATTTTGCACCAGGAAGTTACAATCTGGGAAGAAAATTTTATGCAGAAAGGTCAGTGTTTTAACTGTGAAGCTGTGTTTACCAGCTTTAAGCCAGTTAGCAACTATGCTCAGTTCTTAGGATGACTAGAGGCTACAGTGACCAAGTGATTCACAGAAGATATAAAGAAGTGACTTACGTGGACACATCAATGTTTGTGATTGCAAATGCTCATCCAAATAAAGTTTGCCAAAAAATCTGAAAAAGTAACTGTGTCACCAAATGTTCACAGTATTAACAACTACTCCAATTAACAACCTTGTGTGCTCTAAGAGAAAAACTTTCCACAGAAGTGTGCGTGGCATTCCAAATATATCAATTAGATATAAACTGTCTCAGTTCAGTTCAGTCGCTCAGTTGTGTCCGACTCTTTGCGACCCCACGAATCACAACACATCAGGCCTCCCTGTCCATCACCAAATCCTGGAGTTCACTCAAACTCATGTCCAGGAAGGTGATATTAAGAAAAGTCATGCCGGCCATGTTAGAATAGAAACACTGATTCCTTGTCCCTAGGTGTTAAATGTGTTTGTGTGCTCAGCTGTGTCTGACTTTTTGCAACCATATAGACAGGCTCCTCTATCCATGGAATGTCCCAGATAATACTGGAGTGGGTTGCCATTTTCTTCTCCAGAGGATCTTCCCAACCCAGAGACTGAATCCAGACGTTACACAGGTTATAGGAAATAGTCCCCTTATTTGGAGACAGTTTAAAAAATTAAATTTTAAAAAATATAAAAGCTCCCTCCACGTGTCATTAGAAGAAACCAGATTAGGATAACACTGAAATAAATAAACCTAAATTACAACATAGTTGAAAACGTTTGATATGAGTAGTAGGAAAATATCAACCAGTGATAACTATGGAGTTTTAAACTTTTGAGTCCTAGCAATGTGCAGGAAAAAGATATAATAACTCTTTGACCAAGGAGGTGTGTAATAAACCAGGCAGATTTGTTGCCATTGAGTATGGCAAAACATGTCATAGGCTACAACAGCCAGTACCTCTAAAAAACAAGTAATTTCCTTTGGGACTACTTCTAATGGGTCAGGAAGATCCTCAGGATGAGAAAATGGCAGTCTACTCCAGCACTCTTGCCTGGGAAATCCCACGGACAGAGGAGCCTGGTGGGCTAAAGCCAAGGGGCAGGGGGCAGTCATCACCATAGTTGGATACAACTTAGCAACTAAACCACATCACCACAGTTAACCAACCTCCTGGTCTTAATTCTGTTTTCTCGGTAACCCGAGAGAGAATGTACAGATAGGCAATCAGGAATATTTGGCTTTCTTGGCAGTTTTAATTATAAAGTAAATTAATAAATTGTCTTTCAGGTGTACATTAGCCTCCTGCAAGTTTTATTAAGTTGTCTCAACTATCCAATGTCCTTATCACCTTCATCATGAGCCTAAAGGGCAGAACTTGGACTTTGGTAATCTCACTAGGAGACACAGCCCAACCTGGAGAGTTTGTTAGTCTCTAATCAGAATCATTTTAATAACCAGGCCCCAGAGCTCATGGTTACCACTTATGTGCATTCCTTAATAACCCAGCAAAGGTCATCAGCATCTCCTGCAAAGCTTCTAATAAATCCAGACATAATTTTCTCATGGGAGTACTTCCACTCTGTGCTTTTTGATAATGCAACTTCACCTCTTTTGAATTGTGGTGCTATAGAAGAGTCCCTTGAACAGTAAGGAAATCAAACCAGTCAATCCTATAGGAAATCAACCCTCAGTATTCATTGTAAGGACTGATGCTGACGCTCCAGTACTTTGGCCACCTGATGCGAAGAGCTGACTCACTGGAAAAGACCCTGATGCTGGGAAAGACTGAAGGCAGGATGAGGGGGTGACAGAGGATGAGATGGTTGGATGGCATCACTGACTCAGTGGACATGTGTTTGAGCAAACTCCTGGAGAAGCTGAAGGACAGGGAAGCCTGGGGTGCTGAAGTCCATGGGATTGCAAAGAGTCGGACATAATTCAGTGACTGAATAACAGCAACATCACTTCTAAGAATGAGAGGTGGGGAGGAAGAAAGAGAGGAGAAGGGAGAGGAGAAGGAAAAGGTGGCTGGGAGGAAGAGTGGGATAGGAAAAAAAAGGAAGAAAGAAAAAGGGAGATAGAGAAGGAAAGAGAGAAAGGGAGGAAAAAAGAAGAGATGGAAGGAGGAGGAAGGGGAAGGAAAGAAGTATGAATTAGCAGTCTCACCTTGAGTTTTAATCCTAGGACAACTCTTTACTAGCTATGTGAACTTGAGCAAGGAACTATCTTCGTGCTTTAGTGTTCTCGTCTGAAAAACGGGTTTAACAGGATTTACTTTGAATCTTATAGGGAGTTAGAGCTACTGTGTAAAAATACACAGGATAATGCCTGGCACATTGTGAATGGTTTTACATTTTATTTCTAATAAATTTTCTAGTCAACTGCACTTTTGTATTTTGCCACAGAAACTGTAAAAATCCTAAAACTTGTTTCTTAAGTGCAACAAATAAAGCCCAACGCCCACTGATTATAAATACAACACTTCCATAAACATAAAAGTAACAACTGAGGCTGTGTTTGTTAAATTTTCATGTGCATAGGAAACAACTGGGCATCTTGTTAAAATATGGGTTCTAATTTCCTTGCTCTAGGGCAGAGATTCTGCATTCCTTACAAGTTCCCAGGTGATGACTGATGCTGCTGGTCTGTGAGTAGCTAAGCTAGATACAGATGGTTTGCTTCAAAGGAAAAAATAGGCAGAAGAAAGTAAAATCAAAGAATATATTTAAAAGGCGAGAGGAATGGTCACTAAAGGGGAGAATTTCATAATCCACTGCATTATTATTGCTCAGAAGGCATTCTAGGCATAATTTAGATTGCACAATAAATGTATCTATTTCAAATATATGTGTTATTTGTACACATATATATGCATATAGATACATTTGTTTGTTTTGTTCATATTTAGCTGTACTTAGGGAGCATCTTATTGAAAAAAATTCTACCAATACGTTTGTTATGACAATAATTAATTTATTGTTTAGAATACAAAAGTAATATATTCTGGTAGGAAAAAATTACCTCAGAAACCTATAAATTTAAAATGGAAAAAATT
>SJYC01102732.1:0-32240 GCA_006408675.1 Madoqua kirkii | reverse complement strand
CAAGAAGGATGAGCACCAACTCCAGGAGGGCCATCATTTTGGGAGAAGGAGACAGAGGAGAGGAACAGATGGGCTCGGTGAATCAGGACTATGTTTGTTGTATGTTTTTTTTAATCAAAAAAGGAGAAAAAATATATCTGAAGCAAATATGGCAAAATGTTGGTACTTTTATAATCCAGGTTTACACTATTTTAGGTTAATTTGTAATATTTGCTAGTTAAAAATTGGCAAAATTTTTATAAACAAAAAAGTCTCTAAGGTTACTAAAATACTGGAGATTTAGCAAGGCTTTATGGAGAATCTAGTATGTATTAGGTATTAGGGAGAGTGGCATGAGGGTGACTCCATCCCTACCCTAAGGATTTCACTGTCAAGGGGGAAAGAGATACCCTTGACAGATAATAAAGACCCATAATCATGTTATACATGGTCATTACAATCATGTTATACATAATGGTTTCTACATGGAACGATTGACTCTGAGATGATGCCTTTACTGGCTGAATGTTAATGAAATCTAGCCCAAGTTAATGACAAAAAATCATCACGAATTGAATTTTTAAAATAACATCTTCGTATTTAATATTTCAAATGGATTGCTAACAAAGTACTCTCAAAGAGAAGTTCTCAGATATAACTGGCATATGCTCCCATGTAATTTATCTAAATAAATATTCATTATGTACCTTAGCAGATTTCCTTTGTGGTACCTTCTAGCTCTGTCTTTATGATTCATATTTTTGTTCATGAAAATGTTGTCTTCCCAGCTAGATAAAACTTTTCAGAGAGGGTTGTCTGGCTTTTATATTTTTATCTATCAATCCCTAGAGCTTTAAGTATATATGTATTATTTATATGCAAACCATAGCAATGGTTCAATAACAATAGACAATAGCAATGGTAAATTTTTACTGAATGCCTACTATATGTTATAGGATCATAGTAAAAGAGTACTTAACTCTGAACTCAGAATTCAGGGTCAAGGGTAGCGGGAAACATACATAGATTTAAAATCTATATTGCTAGAAATATGTGGATATAGTATGTGAAAAATGTAATGCCACATATGAAGATGTTACAAACAACATACTCACTGCAGGAAAAAGAATCACTATGGTTAATTACCAAGAAGGCTGGCAAGGCATTTTGGAATCTGAACAATATACTACTGGTTCCCCTTCTTAAGAAAATATTAATGCAAAACACTAAAGTTTTTTTATATCCAACTTTTATCCAAAAAAATACTACCACAAAATAGCATTCTACTGTTGGGGTAGAAATAAAAACAAGAAAAAAAGGCCATTTATTCTACTTATGGCTGTGCTTGGTGGCTAACAGATTTTCATCAAAAATTGTTAAAAATAAAACAATAAATATTTGGCATCTCAATTTTAATTAAAACAAGCATAATGTGATACCAAGGTGAGAAGAACTGAAGAGACCCCTGATAAATTGGCGAAGAGGGAACAGGTACAGTATCTGAGTCACAGGAGTAAATACACACTACACCTGTTGCCTCAACAGAAAACTCCATTTCTGGAACCCTTACTGTGTATGTTATTTGCATACATTGGTCGCCTTAGCAACCAACTTGGGGTTCTAAAAATTTTACCTGAACCGAAGACCTGTTTGTGGAAGAGATTTATCTGTGTCCAGAAGACAGGATTGATAACAGTGAAAGGGGTGGGGGAGAATCAAGCAAACTCAGAAATGTTGAACGCAATCATAGTTGCTAAGGAGATACAAAGTAAAGTCAACACAATTTAAAGGCCAGTTGTGGTTCAGCTGGTAAAGAATCCGCCTGCAATGAGGGAGGACGGGGTTTGATCTCTGGGTTGGAAAGATCCCCTGCAGAAGGTAAAGGCTACCCACTCCAGTATCCTGGCCTGGAGAATTCCATGGACTGTACCGCCCATGGGATCGCAGAGAGTTGGACACAACTGAGCGACTTTCACTTTTACTTCAGATAGCAACAGCTCAAAATGTTGGGGTCATAGCCAAAGGGAGATCTGAGGATGTTCATGGTAAAGAAAGTGGCAACATCCCATCTATAACGATGAGAAGAGAGCTTTAGGTCTGTTTCTGGGCTCCCAGTATAGCCTTATGAGCCCCTCTACTGTCTGTCTTCCTAACCCAACTGGATCTCACCCATTCACCTTTGTTGGCTACATCCTTGTAAGGACTTCTCTACCATCAGGTGGGATGGGCAAGGCTTCCTGCTCTAGGAAGAAGCCTTCTGAGTTGCCAAGTCCTCTTCATTCTAGAACAGAAAGGCTAGAATATGACTATCTTTTGCAGCCGTATCTTCCTTCCTGAATCCCAGTTGCTCATTTGGTTCCTAAAAGCCAGTTTCCAGGTGTTTGCTGACAAAGCCCCAGAAGATTAATGATCTCCCTTTTGTTTTCACTTACCTCAGATCTGAGTAATACTATAAATAGTGACCAATGTTGACTGATTTCTTACCCTGTTTCGGGCACTGTTCTAATGCTTATCACGGATTGACTCTTGTAGGTCTCATTAACAGGTTGCGGTTGATTACTTTTCACCTCCATCTCACAGATGAGGAATTAAGGCACAGGTAAGTGCCTTAAGTGCCTGAGCCTGGACTTGAATCTGGGCAGCTCACAATTTTCACCAGTGAACTACACTGACCTTCATGTGAATCTTATGTGAAGACAGAATTATATGAGATAATAAAGAGCATGAAAAAAATACAGTGACTTTCAATGTGCTAAAAATACCTTGATGTGAAAAATGCTTTCTGATGATAAATGTCACAGTTACCGTGAAATCCTCTTTGAAAGTCATAAGAGCTGGCGATTTTGTGTGTTGGGATAGTGGTGGTCTTTAATTTACACCAATTCAAAAAAAATTGTGTATACTATGTGTTATAAGAAATTTAAAAAAAATTCAGATAAGGTACTTGTCTTCAGAGAGCCTTAGTCTAGTAGAGAAAGCATGACATGGAGACAAATATATGCATAAGAGTAAAAGATAAAAATTTATAGCAGGATCCATAGACAATTGTGATCAAATTTATCAGAGGTTAGGAAGGTTTCACAGAGCAGGATAGTCAGGATATATGGTCAGGTAGCTGTCCTGATCAAATTTTATAACTATATTTTTTGTTTTCCATGTCTGAAGACCCAGATTTCACAGGAACTTGGGACTCATTATATCTTGTTCTTATTCAAATTATGGTTACAGGGATTAGGCAGTATTGGAGTGTCTATGCTAGTTCTGGTTTCCCAGTGAGTGTTTTGACAATTCATAAATAGACTTGGAGAAGGAAATGGCAACCCACTGCAATATTCTTGCCTGGAGAATCACATGGACAGAGGAGCCTGGCAGGTCACGGTCCCTAGGGTTGCAGAGTCGGACACAACCGAAGTGACTAAGCACACAAATATTATTTGCGTAACTGGGTATGTTAGTCCATGAGGTTGACATGTCTTATGGCTCTTAAGCTTTGAAAGAAGCTTCCTAGAGATTGTGACAGCCCTGAATTAACATTTTGCCCTCCGTTATTACCTAACTGTGCACATTAATTATCTCATGGAGGAGTCTGCTGTGATTTTGGATGAGAAGGTCTGTATTGTGAATGGCTGCTTAGAAAACATCATGGTGTTCTCTATAACGTCTAGCTTTAAAACATTTCAGATGTGATTTCTCAGCTGAAAGCTGAACCACCATAAGAGCATTCCATGGTAATGAACCTGCATCTGGTGGGCTCCACTGGCAAGCTGTTGCAGGGCTAGAGACAGATCTCCATCCAAAGCATCTAGCAGTGTGGCAGAAGTAAGCAGGTATTAAGCTGAAACTTGGGAGAAAAGTATAGTTAAGGCAATTCCATCAGAAATGAGTTGCGACATCTCGGAGAAGAAGAAACAAAAGGGCTCAAGAGGCATTCTTTCCAAGGAGGAAGAGAACCTTGAGGTGCCACTGGAAGTGTAAGTTATTTCATCACATGTGCAGTGCAATGCACATTTGAGCCCAGTATTTTGCGTGAGTGATAATTGCTTCCTCTGCAATACACATCGTACCTGGAGCTCCAGGAAAAGGAAACATAAGCAATAAAAGAGAGTTCCCCTGTGTGATCTAGCAGGGAGGGTAAGCAGCAGCGAAACAAGGCAGCAGGGCCAGGACTAAGGTGAGGCTAGTGAGGCCAGCCTCTGCACATGCAAGGCTGGATCCTCTTTATTCAAAACTGCAAGCTTTTTGTTCACCACGTATTTTTCACATTAAGATTGATTTTTAAATACTGTATTCAAATATTATTTATCTGTGTTTTGATGCCGATTTAAATTTTGTGCCCCAGGCGAGTCCCCTCTCACTCGCCTTAGCCTAGTGCCAGCCCTGCCTGACTACAGTTGAAGTGAGATGTTTCAACACTTGCCATAGCCTAGAAGATAGAATCATTGCATTTTATTGCAGATGTGACCTCACAGGGCATCTGATGTTACCTGAACCCAGAAGCTGGAAACAGAGAGCCTCAGGACCATGTGCAGCCTACAGATACGTTTTATTTGCCATTAGCATTGTTTATTTTGGAACAATGACTTACCTTCCTTGCTAGATCACACACACATGGGAACTCTCTCTTATTGCTTATGTTTCCCTTTCCTAGAGCTCCAGGGATGGTGTGTATTGCAGAGGAAGCAATTATCACTCACTCAAAATACTGTGCTCAAACATGCATTGCACCGCACATATGATGAAATAACTTACACTTTCAGTGGCCCCAGACATGGAACAACTGACTGGTTCAAAACTGGGAAAGTAGTATGACAAGGCTGTATGCTGTCACCTTGTTTATTTAACTTAAATGAGGAGTACATCATGCGAAATGCCAGGGCTGGATGAATCAAGCTGGAATCAAGATAGCTGGGAGAAGTATCAACAACCTCAGATACGCAAATGATACATTCTAATGACAGACAGTAAAGAGGAACTAAAGAGCCTCTGATGAGGGTGAAAGAGGAGAGTAAAAAAGCTGGCTTAAAACTCAACATTAAGCAGACTAAGATCATGGCATCTGGTCCCATCACTTCATGGCAAATAGAAGGGGAAAAAAGTGGAAGATTTTATTTTCTTGGGCTCCAAAATCACTGCAGATGGTGACTGTAGCCGTGAAATTAAAAGACACTTGCCCCTTGGAAGGAAAGCTATGACAAACCTAGACAGAGTATTAAAAAGTAGAGACATCACTTTGCCGACAAAGGTGTGTATAGTCAAAGCTATGGTTTTTCCAGTAGTCATGTATGGATGTGAGAGCTGGACCTTAAAGAAGGCTGAATGCCAGGGAATTTATGCTTTCGAATCGTGGTGTTGGAGAAGACTCTTGAGAGTCCCTTGGACTGAAAAATAGATGAATTAATCCTAAGGGAAATCAGTCCTGAATATTCATTGGAAGGAATGATGCTGTAGCTGGAACTCCAATATTTTGGCCACCTGATGGGAAGAACTGACTCACTGGAAAAGACCCTGATGCTGGGAAAGATTGAGGACAGGAGGAGCAGAAGGCAGTAGAAGATTAGATGGTTAGATAGCATCAATGACTCAATGTACATGAATCTGAGCAAACTCTAGAAGATACTGAAAGACAAGGGAGCCTGGCGTGCTGCAGTCCATGGGGTCACAAAGAGTCAGATGTGACATGTGACTTAGCAACTGAATAACAACAACAATTTGAAATTGAAAGATTTCTCCTAAGACAATCTGGATATCTGACTTCTCTTGAAAAACTGGAAGGTTTAACACACTGGATCCATGTTCTTTCATGGATCGACTAAATATGACTAGAATATCTCCTCCAGTTCACTGGTTCACTAGAACCAGCTCATGCACATATGTTCCTGCCTGAGGCTGTATGCATTGCGATTCTGAGCCCTAATTAACTACAGGATTCTTTCAATAATGTCTCTTAATAGTGGACTTTCATTCATTTAAGGAGTATTTATTTTTGTGCTTATTATATGTAAGATATTGTGCTTAGAAACAAGAGGATGAGATCCCTTCTCTGTTGGAACTTGTTTTAGTCCCACACACAATGTTATGGGTTGAATTGTGTTCCCCCAAAAAGTTATATTGAAGTCCTAGCCTCAGTACCTGAGAATGTGACCTTACTGGGAAAAGGGGTCTATACCAAAGAAATTAAGCTTAAAATGGCCTTCCCTGGTTGCACAGTGGTAAAGGATCTGCATTCCAATACAGGAGACACAGGAGACACATGTTAGATCCCTGGGTCAAAAAGATCCCCTAGAGAAGGAAATGGCAACCCACTCCAATATTCTTGCCTGGATAATCCCATGGACAGAGGAGCCTGGGGAATTGCAGTCCATGGGGTCACAAAAGAGTCAGACAGGACTTAGCAACTAAACAACATCAACAACAGGAAGTCATCAGTTGTGCCCTGATCTAGTAGGACAGGCATCCTTTAAGAAAAGAGAAATTGGGACACAGAGCTAGACACAAACAGGGAAAATAATGTGAAGACATACAAGGAGACTATGCCCATGGGGCTAGAGAGATGCATATACAAGCCAAAGAATGCCAAGGAACACCAAGGATTGACGGCAAATCCCGGAAGCTAGAAGCAGTAAGGAGGGATTCTCCACTAGTGCTGTCAGCTTGATTTCTGACTTCTAGTCTCCAGAACTGAGATTAAAATGTCTGGTGTTCTTAGCTACCCAAGTTTTTGATGCCCTGTCTTGGCAGCCCTAAGAAGCTAATATGGGCCAGTGACTAAATAATTTGAAGACCTAGTTAAATAACAATTGTGACCACAATAATGAGGGGAGAACCCAGAATGTTACGAGAGTGTATCTGTTGGGGTGATGGGCTGGTCTTGTTAAGAGATTATGGGGCATTTTTTGAGGAAGGAAAATGCCATGAACAGAGGAACATAGTGGGTCTCAGAGTTGGACACGACTGAGCGTGCACACACACACGTCTCAGCTGAAGCCTGAAGAAACAGGGTAAGTTAGTTTCTAGTAGTAAGGGAAACAGGCACAGTCTAGGCTGGAAGGACTGGTATGTGTGGAGACACTAAGGAAGGAAGGAACAGGGGATACTCAAGAAACTGAAATGGAGGAAAAGCTGGTGAGCTGGGCCTATATAGTAGGTATTTGATTAATCAGCTATGTTACGTTGGGGAAGTTATTTTAACTGCTCTGAGGATAATAACAGTGGTAGCTCAGAGGTTAAAGCGTCTGTCTACAACATGAGAGACCTGGGTTTGATCCCTGGGTTGGGAAGAGCCCCTGGAGAAGGAAATGGCACCCCACTCCGTCTCCACAACCCAGGAGACCTGGGTTCATTCTTCTTCCCTGGAGAATCCCATGGATGGAGGAGCCAGGTGGGCTACAGTCCACAGGCTCTCAAAGAGTCAAGCATGACTGAGCGACTTCACTTTCACTTTCACTTTTATCTCATTGGTTGTTCAGTTCAGTTCAGTTCAGTCGCTCAGTCCCGTCCGACTCTTTGCAACCCCATGAATCGCAGCACACGAGGCCTCCCTGTCCATCACCAACTCCTGGAATTCACTCAGACTCACGTCCATCGAGTCAGTGATGCCATCCAGCCATCTCATCCTCTGTCATGCCCTTCTCCTCCTGCCCCCAATCCCTCCCAGCATCAGAGTCTTTTCCAATGAGTCAACTCTTCGCATGAGGTGGCCAAAGTACTGGAGTTTCAACTTTAGCATCATTCCTTCCAAAGAAATCCCAGGGTTGATCTCCTTCAGAATGGACTGGTTGGATCTCCTTGCAGTCCAAGGGACTTTCAAGAGTCTTCTCCAACACCACAGTCAAAAGCGTCAATTCTTCGGCGCTCAGCCTTCTTCACAGTCCAATTCTCACATCTATATGTGACTACTGGAAAAACCATAGCCTTGACTAGATGGACCTTAGTTGGCAAAGTCAAGTCTCTGCTTTTGAATATGCTATCTCTGGAGAATTAAATGAAGAAGTAAATGAAATGATCTTAAAAGAATGGCCAACACACATGCTCTGCTAGATGTTACCTCTTGTTATGAGTCCTGTTGTTCTTGTTGTTACTATGATTATTCACAGGGGAAAGACTTTCAAGGCCCTAAGAATGCCCCTAGACTAATAGTCTCTATGGTGAAGGCAATGGGAGGTTAGGTTATGCTTCAGGGCTTCAGCTTAACTGGATTTTATCTCTAAAAGCCTCCTCTGGCCTCACCGTGCAGGATGGATTAGAGGTTAGTGGAGATGAGGCTGCTGGTGAAGGTCCTGAGGACAGGTGGCTGTGGGGTGGCAGTCTTCTTGCCTGGTTCACTTTGTAGAATTTGGAGAGATCACACAATCAGCTCAACAATTTTAAAAATTCAAGAAAAAGCTGCTTTCTTCCTTTCTTTCTTATAGGACAGACATTGGGTGATGCATAGGTTTTTAATCTCATTTCTTCCATAAACTTAGTAGAAGGCCTTGAGGAAGACTTGTATGTGCTCATTTAATCATAGACACAGAAACATATGAAGGAAAGTTAGATTCTATGTGTGTATAGTGACATTGGGCTTCCCTTGTACCTCAGCTGGTAAAGAATCTGCCTGCAATATGAGAGACCTGGGTTCTATCCCTGGGCTGGGAAGATCTCCTGGAGAAGGGATAGGTTGCCCACTCTGAGATTCTTGGGCTTCCCTTGTGGCTCAGCTAGTAAAGAATCCACCTGCAAAGCAGGAGACCTGGGTTCAATTGCTGGGTGGGAAGATCCCTTGGAGAAGGGAAAGGCTACTCACTCCAGTATTCTGGCCTGGAGAATCCCATGGACTGTATAATCTATGGGGTTGCAAAGAGTCAGACACAACTGAGTGACTTTCACTTATGATAACATTAATGGTGATCTTAATGGTGACATTAAGATCTCTGGTTACTGAACACATTAACAAATATCTTTAAAAGAGTTCAAACCTCACAGTCTCTATTTGCTTTTCTACTGCCTTTCTATCTTGTGACTTAATTTTGGAAGAGAAGTTGAATTGATTTGTTCGTCACACACAAAAATTGATTTGTTCTTCATTGTTGTCAGAATCTGTGCTCTCAGGTGAAGACAAAATGCTGGATTGACAAATTTTCATAACCAATACAAGTTTTAAAGTATTGGATGTGCTAAAAATTCATTAGGAAATGAAAGCCATCAAGAAAAAAAATGAAGTTTAGTTCTCTCTGAATTTATGGCTGATTTTAATAAAAAACACGACATTTGATATAATTAGTTTGCCTAATGTTGGCAGACTTTAAAAATTATTTAAAAATGAATCCATTGTTTGTCTAGATACATATCAGTGAAATGTTCATTTCCTGGTGATAGTTTATGATACTCAGCTTTGAAAGGAGGAAGAAAATTTGGAGTAGAATTTCCTCTTTGTGAACTAAGTAAATTCTAATGTTTTTGGAATTTAATCGTAACAGTACCATTATGATAAGGATTTCTTTACAACACCCTTAATCAAGACCTTATTTTCTTTTGAGCAAAGTTATATATGAATGTTAACTTATTTTTATAAGTAAACTTAAATGTACTTACTGTTTAAAGAACTGATTTTATATGCAAAAGTTGGGTGTTTTGACTTACATAAATTTTCAAAACTGAAAAGAAATTGCATGGGACTAAGAATTGCCATTATAAGAGAGAGTCTTGTTTACATTTAAAAATCTTATCATTCTTCATATTTTTGTGTAAACATGTATAATATCATATATGAAATGAATTGCCAGTCCAGGTTCAAAGCCTGATACTGGATGCTTGGGGCTGGTGCACTGGAATGACCCAGAGGGATGGTACAGGGAGGGAGGCTGGCGGGGGGTTCAGGATGGGAAACGTGTATACCTGTGGCAGATTCATGTTGATGTATGGCAAAACCAATACAATATTGTAAAGTAATTAACCTCCAATTAAAATAGATAAATTTATATTAAAAATAAATAAAACAAAAAATAAAGTAAGCAAATATAGAAAGCCATTAAAAATATTGCTGAGTGTTATATATTTTAGAGTGACTTTAATTTTTGCAAAATGAACCTCTTGATAAATTTTGCAAACTTTAATGAAAAAAAATGACATTTTTTTTTCATTCTTTAGGGTAAGGTACTTTAATCTGAAACCCCCTAAGTAACTTGATGATATTTTTCCAATAGACACAGACATGGTTTCACTGGTGTGATTCTTTCCTTATTTTGACTCCATGATTAGAACAATTTGGTGTGTCTTTTCTCCTACAGTGTATCCCCAAGTACTAGAAAGATGCCTGTCCAATACACCTGCACGCATGCTCAGTCACTTCAGTCATGTCCAGCTCTCTGCCACCCCAAGGACTGTAGCCCGCCAGGCTCTTCTGTTCATGGGATTCTCCAGGCAAGAATACTGGAGAATACTGGAGTGGGCTGTTGTTGTCCTCCAGGAGTTCTTCCTGATCCAGGGATCGAACCCTGGTCTCCTGCACTGCAGACAGATTCTTTACCACTGAGCCACCAGGGAAGCCCCTTCTGATACACAAAGGTGCTTAACAGTGAGGGTGAATGGTGATACGTGCCAGTGCCTGGTGTGACTCGCCAACCCTGGGCAGAGGGCCCGAGCTGTCATCTCGCCCAATCTCTTATACTGCAGAAACCATCTCTGTGATGCTGAGCATCAGTAGTTCAGTTCAGTTCAGTTGCTCAGTCATGTCTGATTCTTTTCGACCCCATGAATTGCAGCACACCAGGCCTCCCTGTCCATCACCAACTCCTGGAGTTCACTCAGACTCATGTACATGAAGTTGGTAATGCCATCCAGCCATCTCATCCTCTATCGTCCCCTTCTCCTCCTGCCCCCAGTCCCTCCCAGCATCAAAGTCTTTTCCAATGAGTCAACTCTTTGCATGAGGTGGCCAAAGTACTGGAGTTTCAACTTCGGCATCATTCCTTCCAATGAACACCCGGGGCTGATCTCCTTTAGTAGAGTGAATTCAAATCCTGCTTTTCCTCCAGGATTCTCTTAGCATGCTCCCTGGACTAGCAGTGTTGGCATCACCTGGGGACTTGTTATTCATGCCAATTCTCAGCCTCCCTCCCCACACACAGAAGACCCCAGAAACTCAGGCACCACGCTCATCAATCTGTGTTCTAGATGCACTCCAGGCAATTCTGATGTTCACTCCAGACTGAGACCTACTGTTCGAGACAATTCATGTATGGGCACCTATATCTACCTCTTTGTTTTCTTTGCTGTTCTCCTAATATTGTCCAACTTCCCTTCTGATTGACATATTCAAATTTTAGGTTTATGAATATTTCAAAATCAATATATTTTAGCCTTTTTTAAAAATTGTAATTTATTTCTGGTTGTGCTGGGTCTTCCTTGCTGCACGGGCTTTTCTCTAGTTGTAGAGGGGGCAGCTCTCTAGCTGGGATGTGCTGGCTTCTCATTGCGGTGGCTTCTCTTGCTGCGAAGCATGGGTTCTAGGGGCGAGGGGGTGGCTAGGCTTCAATAGTTGTGGCTCCTGGCCTCTAGACACAGGTTCAGTAGTTGTGGTGCATGGGCTTAATTGCTCTGAGCATGTGGGATCTTCCTGGATCAGGGACTGAACTCGTGTCTCCTGCATTGGCAGGTGGACTCTTTATCAACTGAGCCACCAGGGAATCCTCACTTTGGCTTTCGAGGAATTGCCTTCTTAAAGTAACTTGTACAACTCAGGTCTGACTGATACTTCACAGCTTACTTGGAATTTAACTCTTAGAGGTTGTATTACTATCTGTTGCTATGTGGAGAATTATACCAAAACTTAGCACCTGAAAACAAAGAAACATTTATGGTCTTATAGTTTTTTTTTTTAATGTTTTCATTGAAGTATAATTGATATACAATGTTATATTAGTTTCAGGTGTACAGCAAAATAATTCAGTTATATATTGATATAGATTAATATGCATATGTGTATGTATATATGTACCATTTGTGTATTTTGGAAATTAATCCCTTGTTGGTCATCTAATTTTGCAAATATTTTCTCCCATTCTGTAGGTTGTCTGCTCATTTTATTTATGGCTTCTTTTGTTATGCAAAAGCTTTTAAGTTTCATCATTTGTTTATTTTTGGTTTTCATTTCCATTAATCTAGGAGATGGATCCCCCCTCAAAAAAAGTACCATTGAAATTTATGTCGAAGAGTGTTCTGCCTATGTTTTCCTCTAGGTGATTTCACAGTTTTTGAGGCTTAAGAATTTAGAAGGACATTACTTGGGTAGTTGTGATTCAGGTCTCTCAAGAGGCTGTACTCTCAAAAGGGGTTATCTATGACTATAGCGATCTCCTGACTCGAAGGTAGAGAAATCGGCCTCCAAGCTCACTTATGTGGCTGTTAGAGGAGCATAGGAGACTCACTTCCAGGTTCACACAGGCCTCTCCTCTCCCTTACAACACGGAAGCTGGCTGCCGTCAGAGGGAAAGATCCAAGACACTTACCTGAGAGTAAGAGGGCACGCAGAGGAGGAAAGCCACAGTCCTTTTATAACCTAACCTGGGAAAAGGCGTCCCATTGCTTACACTGCATTTTGTTCATTGGTAGCCCACATTTGAGTGGGATGGGTTTTTAGTGCAAGGCATGAATAGTAGCAGGCAGGAATCATTGGGGGTCAATTTAGACATCCCTATAGAGGTAAATTATTTCTCTCTTCCTCCAGTTCCTTGCTTTATAATGTTTTGATTAGGACTTTCTAGTATCAGAAATCTCAAGACCAATTGGTTTAAACAAAAAGAAAATGTGTGTGGCTTATGGTGTTGTTTGATACAGGGAGCTGATCAAATGTCACAAGGACCTGGTCATATGGGTTCTGTCTGCTCTTTCCTGGCTTCATTCTTAGGTAATTCTCTTCTCTTGCTGGCATAATGGTCTCCCAAACCTTCAGGTTCAAGGTGAGAGGTATAGCAGGAAAGTCTCTTTCCCTGGAAATCCTGGCATAGGTTCCATTGACTGAGTGGGCCTTAGGCCTGTGCCTGAACCAACCGAAAGACCAAGGAGTCATGACTGTGAATTACTGAGGCCCAGGACACACAGAGCATCTGCAATCAGGGGTGAGTCCCACAAGAGACATAACAGCCATTAGCAGGGAAGGTAAGTAACCCTGGAGGGACCATATCAGGCAGGCATTTCACGGAGGTACTGCCTGTCGACCCCTTTGAGTTTGCATGAACTAGAACCTCTGGGATAATGGCCACACTCTCCCCCAGCATTTCCTCCCCACATGCAGGGGGTCATGAAGTCCAGGTGATCTACTGATGCCAGCTCTCTTATCCTCTCTTCCACTCCCATCCAAGTCACCATGTAGTTCTTACCTGGACTAAGCAAGAGCATCTAACTCCCTGGGTACATGTTTCCATTTTTGCCCATCTTCTGTCTATTCCCTGTGTAGCAACCAGAATGATTTCTTTTAAATGGTATCTGATGAAGTTAGATGAAAATTCATCAAAGTCCCAGTAATGAAAATCCAAGGCATTATGACCTGGTCTCTGCCTGCCTCTTTAGCTTGACTGCTGTCAGCTACCAGTGTTCCTCTCTGAGCTCCCCACATTCTCCAAGCTTCTTTCTGCCACAAGGAAGGGCCACAAGCTTCACCTTCTGCTGAGGAAGCTCTTTCCTTACATTATGACTTCCCCTCTCTGCCCTTGCTCATCATCAGGACCAAATTGGGCTGTCACTTTTTACAGGCCTTCCTGGACCATCCAATGTTAGGTACTCGCATTGTATTCTGTACCTTCTACTCATTGCACTTTTCAGAATTTTCATTTTAGGTTTATTTAGCACCTTCCCCCTCTAGACCTAATGAAAGCAGTTCAGTTCAGTTCAGTTGCTCAGTCATGTCTGACTCCTTGCAACCCCATGAACTGCAGCACACAAGGCCTCCCTGTCCATCACCAACTCCTGGAGTTCACTCAAATTCACGTCCATAGAGTCAGTGATGCCGTCCAGCCATCTTATCCTCTGTCATGCCCTTCTCCTCCTGCCCCCAATCCCTCCCAGCATCAGAGTCTTTTCCAATGAGTCAACTCTTTGCATGAGGTGGCCAAAGTACTGGAGTTTCACTTTAGCATCATTCCTTCCAAAGAAATCCCAGGGTTGACCTCCTTCAGAATGGACTGGTTGGATCTCCTTGCAGTCCAAGGGATTCTCAAGAGTCTTCTCCAACACCACACTTCAAAAGCATCAGTTCTTCAGCACTCAGCCTTCTTCACAGTCCAATTCTCACATCCATACATGACCACGGGAAAAACCATAGCCTTGACTAGACAGACCTTAGCCGGCAAAGTAGTGTCTCTGCTTTTCAATATGCTATCTAGGTTGGTCATAACTTTTCTTCCGAGGAGTAAGTGTCTTTTAATTTCATGGCTGCAGTCACCAGGTGCAGTGATTTTGGAGCCTCCCCAAAATAAAGTCTGACACAGTTTCTACTGTTTCTCCATCTATTTCCCATGAAGTGATGGGACCAGATACCATGATCTTTGTTTTCTGAATGTTGAGCTTTAAGCCAACTTTTCACTCTCCTCTTTCACTTTCATCAAGAGGCTTTTTAGCTCCTCTTCACTTTCTGCCATAAGGGTGGTGTCTGCATATCTGAGGTTATTGATATTTCTCCCAGCAATCTTGATTCCAGCTTCTGTTTCTTCCGGTCCAGCATTTCTCATGATGTACTCTGCACATAAGTTAAATAAGCACGGTGACAATATACAGCCTTGACGTACTCCTTTTCCTATCTGGAACCAGTCTGTTGTTCCATGTCCAGTTCTAACTGTTGTTTCCTGACCTGCATACAGATTTCTCAAGAGGCAGGTCAGGTGGTCTGATATTCCCATCTCTCTCAGAATTTTCAGAATGAAAGCAGTGGCCTTGCTCTAGCTACAGAGCTTCTGTTTGGTTCCTCGTAGATACTCAATAGATAAACGTGATGCATTTCCCTCATTTTAGACCTGTGCAACTGTGTTCTCCAGAAGGTTACGAGATTTATTACAGAGTTGAGATCTGTTGGTGGTCTCGTTCGGCCGGGAGCCCCCTGGTTCATTGGGTTAGGTCAAGCACAAGAGAGAACGAAATCTTTTTGAGGAGCTGCAATGTTAAACATATATACGTGTTTAGTTCTTACGAGAATCTCTTGCAAGTTCAGTGTAGTATTCTTACTTTATGGATGAGGGAACTGCTGGTCAGAGAGAGAGAAGGACTCCCTCAAATTCACATTGTTCACAAGTGGCCGAGTTAGAATACTTACAGAAGTATCCTTGACTGCAAAATTCCCGGTCTGAATGGAACTATGGGAAAGTCAGTGGCACGTTCTGTTTTGTTTTTTATCTTTGAGTAGGGCAAGGTCAAAAAGGAAATTAAACGTGAAAGTGAAGTAGTGTAGATTTCTTGCTTCTAGTTGAGCACAACAGAATCTGAAAGCACTGGAATGAAGGGAGTATGGAACTTGGGGTGCAGAATTTTTATTATGTATTTCAGGGTTTCCCATCCAGTAAAAAGCAGGTGTTGCGTAGCCTGGGGCTGGGAGCGTGAAAGAAACAGAGTTCATCTAGTCTTTCTAAACCACCTTTGATGGGATTTATATGCCCTGAAATGCAGATGTAAAATTAAACAAGATAAACCATCTCATTTCCTTGTTTCTCGAGTTGGAATGATACACAAACTAGTCTATTCCCCTTTTTTCCCTTTTATCTCAAACATGGTGCGTAAGCACAAGAAGACTCTCAGAGGAGTAGGCGACTTTAGCTGAGGGACTGTATGGAACTAGAGTCAGTGTGGAGACTAGTTTCTTGGTTCTTTTGAATTAGTTGTAAGGTGAGCTAGCTTGTTGGAATGATTCCTACTAATGTCAAAGTTTGAAATTTTGTTTGTTTTTAGAATTTTAATTTAGTGTCTCTGTAAGTTAGATCTGTGGCCCCCTACCCCCAGCCCTATGTATATGTATGTGCATGTCTGTGTGTAACTGTGTGTGTGTGTGTGTGTGTGTGTAATATGAGGATATGCAAAGGGGACCTGAAAGACCACTGCGGCACATGACTTGAGAGAAGGGAAAATGGCCAATCAACATTTGGGACTGGTGGTGAGTCTTACATCCCATGAGTAAGAAAGGCACTACATAGGCAAATTTATTTATTTTTATTATTTAAAATATTTACTTATTTGGCATCATCTGGTCTTAGTTGCAGCAGGCGGGGTCTTTACTGCATCACTCAGCCTTTTGTTACGGTGCATGGACTCTCTGGCTACAGTCCACAGACCCCGGAGAGCATGGGCTCAGTAGCTGCTGTGCAGTACATGGGCTTAGCTGCTCCATGGCATGTGGGATCTTAGTTAACTCACCAGGGACTGAACTGCTTCTCTTGCATTGCAAGGTGGTTCTTCACCACTGGACCACCAGTGAAGTCCCCACAGGCAGATTTAAACTATGAGTTAATCTCCCACTTTAGTAAGCAGTAGCCAACTGGACTGAGGACTAGTGCTTGGCAAGGTGTGGCTAAATTTGCAAAAGACCCAAATGCAACAGAAAAGAACCATCAAGTTGTTAGTTAAAAGGGAAAAAGTTAAAAAAAAAAGGATATGCAAAATGTTTAGGGTCATTTTACTAGGAGAACAAGAAGCCTATAATAGGGTAGAAAATGATTCTGAAGTGAATTCATTTCATTTTCTATAAATGTAAGCTACCTAGTTCCAAAAACCTAGAAGGAGGTCAGATAAATAACGTCTGTAATCACACTTTCATTCATATGTTTATCAAACACCTACTTATCTGTAGTCACTGGTTACTGTTGATACTATGGGGAACATAGAGCCATGGTTTATCCTAACTGAACTTCAGTCAGTTCAGTCACCGAGTCGTGTCCAACTCTTTGTGACTCCACGGGCTGCAGCACGCCAGGCTTCCCTGTCCATCACCAGCTCCCGGAGCTTGCTCAAACTCATGTTCCTTGAGTCAGTGATGCCACCCAACCATCTCATCCTCTGTGGCCCCCTTCTCCTCCCACCTTCAATCTTTCCCAGCATCAGGGTCTTTTCCAATGAGTCAGTTCTTTGCATCAGGTGGCCAGTGTATTGGAGTTTCAGCACCAGTCCTTCCAATGAGTATTCAACTGAGCTTACAGTCTGATTAAGGAACTGAGTTTACAGTCTGATTAAGGAACTGAGTTTACTGAACTGAGCTTACAGTCTGGTTAAAGGAGCACAACACAACGTGAGAGGTGCATACACAGAATATAAGTGTGTAGGGTTCAGGAGAAGCTTCAACAGCTGGGGGATCTGGAGAGTAAGACCTATGGTGGTTAGTTTCATGTGTCACCTTGGCTAGGCTATGGTGGTGGTGGTTTAGCCGCTAAATCATGTCTGCCTTTTGGGATCTCATGGACTGCTAGGCTCCTCTGCCCATGGAATTCTCTGGGCAACAACAATGGAGTGAGGTGCCATTTCCTCCTCTGGGGTATCTTTCCCACCCGGGGACAGAACCTGGGTGTCCTGCATTGCAGGCAGTCTCCTGCATTGCAGGTGAATTCTTTACAGTCTGAGCCTCCAGGGAAGTCCCTGGCTAGGCTAGATCACCCAGCTATTTCACCAAATACTTGCCTAGGTGTGCTGTGGAGGTATGTTGTAGATGTGGTTAACATCTACAATCAGTAGACTTTAAGGAAAGATTACCCTTGACCATGTGGGTAGGGCACAACTAAGGTTTTCCAGAAAAAAGGAAATTCAAGACTGAAGCATCAACTCTTGCCTGATTTTCCAGAATTATCCTAGAGATTTCAGATGGACCTGGCAGCCCCCGTAGTTGTGTGAGCCAAAATAAAATTTACACACACACACACACACACACACACACATCTTATTTGTTCTGTTTCTCTGGAGAACCATACTGATGCAGGATCTTAGTCATGTAAAGTTGGGGAGAGGACTGGGGAAGGTGTGTGTCGGAAGGTGATAATATGTACAGGGGCCAGGAATGAGAAAAAGCAGCCAGACCAGGAAGCTCCTTACATGGGACCAAGAGAGTCTGAAAGGGTTTTACGTCTGCGAGTGAGAGGATCAGATTCACATTTTACAAAGGATATCCGATTATTTTATTATTGAGAGCAGAAGTCGAGAACACCGTTTCAATTCCAGCAGGAAGGAATTCCTAATAAGGGAAATATTTTTAATAGGAGAAAGAAGGAGACAGCCGGCTGAGTCTATTCTGGAATTTAAAAAGTAATTTGGCATTTCAAATCGTTGACGGCCACAGCCTCGCATACAGCGTTCTTTTCACAATCCAGAGCCTTTCCGCTTTACCTCCCCTCCTTCACGCCTATAGCTTTAAGCGAGGAAATTCTCCTTGTCCCTGGGGAGATGCTCCAATCTGACCAAGCAGCGGTTCTGGAAGATAAACTCTCTCACAGCACTGGAGGTGGGAGGGCGGAGGTCAACAGGGAATTCCCGCTGCGCAAGTGGGAAGGAGGAAAGAGTTTACAAACCGGCTGAAGTTCCGTTACAGCCTGTGTGCGGCGAGAAGACTCGTCCATCACAGCTGCAGGCGGGTGTCTGCCCACTTTCTGCCCGCTCTCGTGCAGGTTCGGTTCCCGCCCCCCTCTCCCCGATCTCCGGGAGTCCAGCTGCCCCAGCGCGGCGGTCTGCCAGTCTGGGAGACGTCTAGGTTCCTGACAAGCTGGGATCCGGGTGCGGAGGTGCGCGCGGAGCACCGAGTTCAGACTGAGCTCTGGGGGTCCCCACCGACCACATTCGCAACCTCTGTGCCCAGCCAAAGAGGTCTTGCCCTGAGAACCAAGTGGATTTTTCTTTCATTTCCTTCGCATCCCTAAATGTCTTCACCCTGGCTCCCGTGCCTTCCCCGATTCGATCAACGTTGTGCTGACAAAAGCTAGTTGCCCAGGTCCAGCACCCTGGAAGATGGGGGTGGAGGTCGCCGTGGCTTGATAAACCTTCCCCAGGCGCGGGCTGGAAGAAATCAGCATCCTTATTAACTGCCCCCACTCCAGGGATCTCAAGGGGTACGTTTCTGTACAGCCCTGGTGGGGGAGGGAAAGGAGGATGCCCACGTGCTGGAGTCCAGGACCCCGCTCCCCAAAGCTCGGTCCCACACCTTGCAACCCGACCTGGAAGGAGACAGGTTGGAGCCGGGTGTACCCGAAAGCGTGAGTGAGGATGTAGAGAGAGGGGCAGGGTTAGCGGACCTGTCTGAGAAGAGGCAGCAGGTGAACCCAGGGGCTGGGCCCGCAGGCAGGGATGCGGATTGAGGGGGGCCTCGGAAGAGCCAGGGGAGACGAGGCGAGGGTTGGGCTCGCAGGGCTGACGGGGAGGCGAGCCCAGGCGGTGAGACGGACGGGGAAGGGGGGCGGGGAGCCCAGGGGGAGGGAGTTCCGAAAGGAGGGAAAGGAGCGAGCCTGGAAGGGAGAGCGGCGGCGGCCGGCCGAGCTCCGAGCTGGAGGGCACCCGGCGCGCCCAGACCGTGCCACCCCCACCTTCGCCCCCGGGGCGCCGAGGGCTCTGCCGAGGAGACGCACAAAGACATGCGAAGAGGGGCTGAGCGAGGCTCGCGCACAAAGACGCCGGGGCGCACGGCCGCTCGGGCTGCACCCACCGCCCCCGCGCCGCGCCGCGCCGGGGCCGGGCCAGCGCGCAGCCCGGGGCGGAGCGCGCGGCGGCGGCGGCGGCTGCGGGCCGGCGCGGGACCCGGGTCGCCCGCGCTCTCCGGGTGACCCGGGCCCGGCCGCAGGCGCGCGCGGGGGCGGCGGCGCCCCAGCCCAACTTGGCCTCGGCCTCGCCCTCTGCCCGGCCCGCGGGTGTCCCCTCCTTCCCGCGATTCCGTGTCTTCTCACGCTCCCCTCCTCCCTCCCCGCGTCCAGCCCTGGCTCTCCCCACCTTGTAAAACAAAGCCGGGGGAAAAAAAATGCCTGCCTGTGCAGCTCGGAGCGCGCAGCCCGTCTCTGAATAAGAAGTGAGTACAATGGCGTGTTGTTTGTAAAAGCTTCAAGTCCGTCTTTTTCCCACGGGGCGCACGGCCGCTCGGGCTGCACCCACCGCCCCCGCGCCGCGCCGCGCCGGGGCCGGGCCAGCGCGCAGCCCGGGGCGGAGCGCGCGGCGGCGGCGGCGGCTGCGGGCCGGCGCGGGACCCGGGTCGCCCGCGCTCTCCGGGTGACCCGGGCCCGGCCGCAGGCGCGCGCGGGGGCGGCGGCGCCCCAGCCCAACTTGGCCTCGGCCTCGCCCTCTGCCCGGCCCGCGGGTGTCCCCTCCTTCCCGCGATTCCGTGTCTTCTCACGCTCCCCTCCTCCCTCCCCGCGTCCAGCCCTGGCTCTCCCCACCTTGTAAAACAAAGCCGGGGGAAAAAAAATGCCTGCCTGTGCAGCTCGGAGCGCGCAGCCCGTCTCTGAATAAGAAGTGAGTACAATGGCGTGTTGTTTGTAAAAGCTTCAAGTCCGTCTTTTTCCCAAAAAAAAAAAAAAAAAATTGTGAATGTTGCATGCCTCGTGCTTCCCAGCGCCTCGCGGGAGAGAGCCGGCTGTAGAGCAGGGGGTGAGACCCCCGGGTGCCCCCTCCCCATCTCCCGCCGCGCGATTTCCGTCCCCGCCAGTCCCGGGAGGGTTGCGAAAGCCCGGCTGGCAGCACGCGGACGGTTTCCGCCTTTCGTTTCCCGTCCAGGGTGCTGGATCCCAGTCTGGGGCTGGAGGCAGATCTATCCCCGGATCCGCTCCTGGCTGCTTCTCCCCACTCTCCCGCGGGTGCCTGGGCGTTTTGCATCTGTCTTGGGTGTAGGTTTGGGACACTTAGGGGAGTTTCCGAAGGAGGAGGGTCAGGTCTTGGGAGTCGCCCGACGGGTGACCCTGGTCACACTTGTTGCCCACAGCGCGGTGGCTTAGGCAGTGGTGCTGAAAAAAAGCCCATTTCTCCTGGAATTGAGTCGTCAGTTGTGGCCGGCAGCGAAGAAGACAGACGTGGGTGCGGATGAGAGGCTAGGATTAAGCGGAGGCTGTGAGGTGCTGCAGGCAGAGAAGGGAGGGCGTGATGGTGCCCAGAGTGTGTGGAAGGGGTGAACCTTTGATTCCTTATTCTAAGGGGCTTCTCTTCATGATCATACATAAAACGACATGGAGATGGAAACCCAGAGGGTTCCCTATATTCGTGTGGAAAGACTGTTGTTTTTTTATTTTGGTGTTTCACCAGGTTCTGCCCATTCTGTCTGCCAAATGTGAATTATATATATTTCTGCTAATTAAAAAGAAAAAGCAATAACTTAAAAGAATTAAAATACACCAGGAAATGTTTTAGCTTAATAATACACACAGTACACACATAGTCTAAAACAAAAATCTCTTCCTTTATCCCCAAATCATATAATATCTTAGTTTGGCATTGCAATTTAGAATTGGGATTTGGAAGCATCAAGGTAAACGGTCTTGGTGTTTTCCAGTGCTGCAGACAAGAAATCAGTGATGGGAAAAATCAGAAAGATGAGAAGAGAGCACAGAGAACTGGGGAGGAAAGGCTTGGACAGCTTCCTTCAGAGAGAATGTGGAGTTTCTGAGTGATTTTCTGTTATTTTTGTTCCAAAGATGGCTTAATTTTAGATGATGACCTTTATTTTTCACTGAGACTCACTAAGCAGCTTGGAGGTGGGGTGAGGTGGCTAGACAGCAGATGACAGTAATTTCAGCTGTTATCAACATTTCTATTAAAATGTTTCAAAAAATTAAAGCCTTGAACACGTGCTGTGCCACGCTTAGCTGATCAGTCATGTGGGACTCTGTGGTGTACAGTCCAGACCCCACGGACTGTAGCCGTGAAACACATATCCAGTGCTTATTTGAGATGAAGTTTCCTTTATGAATATCACATGTTAAAAGGTGTCTGCTAATTTGTGGTTTTATTTGAAGCAGGTGACTGTACCAGGAGGAAACTGTGTACATATCTGTGCATAGCAGGTTGAACCATTTGAAACTGCTGAAATGACCTGTACTTATGTGGAATCCCCACTTGGAGCCCAGGCTACAGTTACTTCATCAGGGCCCTGACTTCCCTTCAAAGTCCGAATCATTCGGAGTTATGCCGATTGAGGAGCACTTTGTTACCTGCCATCATTACACAGCACTCCTTACTTAGGTCTGGTGCTTCACGTAGCTTTGTTTGCAAAGCTTCTTTCAGATGGGCAACAGATGATTTATTTTAGAACTCCAACTGTGGCGGTCTTACATTTAACTCACAGTGGTAGACAAGAGGGCAGAGTATATAGTCATGTGAAAACTGACACTCCTTATTCCCTTATTTTCAAGTAATTTCAGCTACCTATATGATGTTTGGGTGCAATTGCATAGGTACTTCTTATGTACCTACCTAAAAAGTATTCAGATTGCTGCTGCTGCTGCTAAGTCACTGCAGTCGTGTCCGACTCTGTGCGACCCCATAGACGGCAGCCCACCAGGCTCCTCTGTCCCTGGGATTCTCCAGGCAAGAACACTGGAGTGGGTTGAAAGTGAAAAGTGAAAGTGAAGTCGCTCAGTCGTGTCTGACTCTTCACGACCCCATGGACTGCAGCCCAACCAGGCTCCTCCATCCATGGGATTTTCCAGGCAAGAGTACTGGAGTGGGGTGCCATCACTTTCTCCAGTTATTCAGATTAGGTTATAATTTTATTAAACACCAAAGTTATTTTGGGCTTCCCTCATGGCTCAGCAGTAAAGAATCCACCTGCCAATGCAAGAGACATGGATTCAATCCCTGGGGTTGGGAAGATCCTCTGGAGAAGGAAATTCCAGTATTCTTGCCTGGGAAATCCCATGGACAGAGAGGCCTGACTGGCCATGGAGTTGAAAAAACTCAGACATGACTTAGAAACTAAATAACAACAACAACAAAGTAATTTTACTTATATTTGTAAGAATTATGGGTGGTAAATCAATTATTCTGTCTGAGTTAATGATATTTTGAAGTGTCCCATCTTTCAGCCACTCTATTACCCCTTTTGGTTCAGTGTTGCCTTTCCAATCAAATACTCTGTAGTAAATGGCTTATTTTCCCTTTAGCAAGTGGAAGTCTAGTATCTCTTGAATTTTCTAAAAATAAATCCATTAATGATATTTTGGAATAGCTGAGATAAATAATAAATGGATTTAGAGTCACCTCAGAGTATATGGGAATTTGTAAGAGAAACATAAATCCACTCTAATGGAGCAATTAGCTTTGTACAGAGCCTGTAGGTCTAAGGTGTGAGACAAGGTTTTAATTTTTTTTTCTTGATAATGTTCACTGTTGAAACGGAAAGAACATGTCATCTCTTGGCTGCACCTGTGATTGAGCCAGAATGAATGACAATACTTTTGTTTTTCTTTTTTCAATATATCAGAGATTGAATAACAAAATACAGAGAATACTTAATCATGAGGCCACTTTGGACATGGGCAAAAAGAAATGATAGAGCTATTGAGTGGTTTATTTGCCATCACGTTTTACCAGATAATTACTAATGTTTACTTCGAACAATGTCTGGAGTGCAAATTCACTTATAATACACTCCCTTTATTGTAATGAATTTTTAGATAATTTCCTTGTGATATAGAGTGTTCTTGAGAACGGAAATAATACCTTAGCCTTCTTTATGAGCATTCAGATAGCTAGTTTAGTACCGTCAACTCTTAGGAATTCTGCAAATGTGTTCACTAGAACGTTGGACAGCTACACATTGTTAAATTAATTAGAAAGACTGCAGGCATTCTTTTATTCATTTATTTTTAAGGTTCTTGGTCCACCTCCTGGTTTTTTCCTCCTCCTATTGGAAACCCCAATAGCAGCAGAGAGCTGAGACCCACCCCCTTCTCCCTGAACCTCATATCTGGTCCTGGATGCGATCTCATGGGCACACTTCTGGTTTAGGCTCTGGAGCTCTCACCAGGATAGCAGGCGGAGTGCAGACCACTTTTGCTGACCCCTCTAACCTCCCTTCTCTGTTGTTGGCAGTGGCGGCCCCTGATTTGCTGGATCCTAAGTCTGCTGCTCAGAACTCTAAACCCAGGCTCTCCTTCTCCACCAAACCCACCGTGCTTGCTTCCCGGGTGGAGAGTGACACGGCCATCAATGTTATGAAATGGAAGACGGTCTCCACGATTTTCCTGGTGGTCGTCCTCTATCTCATCATCGGAGCCACCGTGTTCAAAGCCTTGGAGCAGCCTCACGAGATTTCCCAGCGGACCACCATCGTGATCCAGAAGCAGACGTTTATTTCCCAGCACGCCTGTGTCAATTCAACCGAGCTGGACGAACTCATCCAGGTAAGGCACCCAGGAGTTGTTACTCCGTTTTCCCTGGGGGAAGACAAGTAAGAAGGGGCAGCGCCTCAGCCTCTGCCTGTGGGGTCCTCTTCCTCTTTTCTCCTTAGCCTGGGCCTCTTTGGCTACCGTTTCTTTTCTCGGCATTGTGCCGCCTCTCTCTTCTGCTTCTGTCGTCTCTTCTCCTCCTTCTCCTTTATTTCTCCGTCTTGCTGCTCCTTCTCATCCTCTCCTGCCCTTGTGTTTCTCTGCTTCTTTCCTGTTGTCACCTCCCTTCTTTCCGTTTGCCTTGTCTTGGAACTGCCAGTGAATGCCCGTGCACGCGGGGTCACCCTGCTGGAGGGCCTCAAGGCGAAAGGACCCTTGCCGGCTGAGAAACTTGGCTGTGACGAATGAAGGGAAAACACGAGGCGGGAAAAGTGCAGTAATTGTGGCACTGGCCGTCGTAGGAAAGCAAAGATGGGTTTGTGGTGCGACCCGCTTCAGGTGGGCACCCCTCGTGGTCAACAAGCCGTAGCTCACTTCTTTAATCTCACCAAAGTATAACTCCAGTAACTGGCTTTTTTAGGCGTCTGGGCAGAAGTGATTAATCATCGCTTCTCTAAACCCCAACTAAAAAAGCAATTTACTACTAGCACAGAAAAGTGGAGTTTTTGAATAAAAAGTAATTTAGTTTTAATTTACTCTATAATGGCAGAGTAGTATCCTTATGGAAAAACTTTTTTTTTTTCCCCCCAAAATGTTAATCCCAAAATGATGTAAAATTTCAGTTAGACTCCTTAGAGATGGCTATATTTTTGTTGTAGATTTCTTTTTTTTTAAAGAATACATTGGTCCAACCAAGAATCTTGGTCAAGATGAAAACCCTAGAGTTTTATTTCAAGGAGAGATCTGACTAATAGTTGAACACATTTTAATGGTATATATATTCATTTTTCTATGGAGCCTATTTTTCTTACCAGTTTTAAGTCAAATGAGATTGAAAACCATCTGTGAGTCATCAACTGAGCAGTTTCTTCCTCATGTTATGCTTGGTTTTTTGTATCATTTGAGTGAGCTGGATAGTCGATTGAGGGAAGAAATTATTAGTGATTTTTTACCCAGTTTCTTGCTCCACGGCCTTTCTCCTCATATTCCCTCTTGCCATGGATCCCCAAATGTTACTTCTGTCTTTTATTGTCCTATTTATAGAACACACACACAAGTTCTCATTCAAGTTTTGTTAAAACTATGAAAGCTAGTATGCTCTTTTCCTCATCTATCACATTCAGCACTTCTGAATCTCAGCTATGGTACTTAAATTTTGGAAAGGTTCTTTAGCCACTAGATACTGAATTTCCTACTATTTGTAGATGATGGCACCATTTTCAGTATTGACAGTGTACCTGCCAGATAATATTGATTCAACCATCCCATTTCCTATTCCTGCGTAAGATCATTTCCATTTCACTCTTGATTTGTGCATATCATCCGTAGTGGTACTAAAAATCTTCAAAGAATCCTCACTTCCCTTGAGTTTTAGAAGAGCTCCTGGTTATTTTGGCAGAGGGAACATGAAGTTGTGGTAAAAATCTAAACTTTGGGATTGGATAAGATGTTTTAAACTCCATTTGAGTACTTTACTAGAGATGTTATCTTGAACAAGTAATTTTCCTCTCTAATTCTTAATCTATCTAGAATGAAGGAAGAAAAGCTATCAATCAAACAGGTTGTTGTGAGGAGTAATGAGATAATCCATGTAAGGCATTGAGGTGCTGAAGAAGTGTTAAGATTGTTTGCTGTTGTTATTTTTCCTTCCCTGCTTATCATTTAATTGGGTGGAAGCATCTGTTTCAGGTAGCTGCATTCTTACCTTCTCCAGAGAGATTGTTTGTCTTTGGCAGAAAAAGAAAATGTTATTTGTTTTTGGAATAAACACAAATGGAGCTCGGTATATGACCTAATTTTTATTTCTTTCTGCTATCCACAGGCAATCCATTTTAGCCTTAGTGATATTCACTGCTGAATGAGTATTTTTGCTTCTCAAAAAATCTTAAGGGTTTTGGTGCTTATTCAGTACTTTTAAATGCAGAGGTTGCATGTTGTTTATAGTCATATCCATCACCTTTCTAACCCCGTGGCTTAAATAAATTATTTTTCTCTCTTTGAATATAACTTCTTCTTATCAGAGAAATCTTTGTACTGGCGTGGCTCCACGGGTCAAGATCAGTGTCTAAACAGGGAGGAAAGCGAATGAGCCAAGAATCATATATTAGAATTACATTTTATTTGTGTGATTCTCATAAATTTCCAAGTGTTTTCCCATGTTTGTTTTCCCTTTTACTCCTGCTGTAAAGCCTCATGGGTAGTCATATTAAGCAGTCATATTGCAGCTCTAAGGATTAGGAAACTAAGACACAGAAAGCCCCACTGACTTACTCCAGACAGTATCATTAGGATCAAACTTCAGGGCTTCAGATCCGGTTTTATTCCTAGGAGTCTGCACTCTTCCATGGCTTTCAGCGCTGAGGGTGAAACAGGTGATAGAAGTTCAGGCTTAGTGCTGATAGAGAAGAAATTCTGGATTCTTTTTGTAATGAGTGGGCAAGGAGGAAGAAGTGGATAGTAAGACAGGAAGACCAACATCAGTTAACCTAATCTTTGTTGTTATTGTTCAGTCGTTAAGTCATGTCCGACTCTTTGCGACCCCACGAATTGAAGCACGCCAGGCTTCCCTGACCTTCACTATTTCACGGAGTTTGCTCAAACCCATGTCCATTCAGTCAGTGATGCCATCCAACCATCTCATCCCCTATCACCCACTTCTGCTCCTGCCTTCAGTCTTGCCCAGCATCAGGGTCTTTTGCAATGAGTCAGCTCTGCATCAAGTGGCAAAGTATTGGAGCTTCAGCTTCAGCATCAATCCTTCCAATGAATATTCAGGATTGATTTCGTTTAGGATTGACTGGTTGGATTTCTGTGCAGTCCAAGGGACTCTCAGGGCTCAGCCTTCTTTATGGTCCAGCACTCATATTTATACATGACTACTGGAAAAACCATATCTTTGACCAAATGGACCTTTGTCAGCAAAGTGATGTCTCTGCTTGCTTTTTTTTTTTCTATTAATTACACCTCTGAGGGGCAATTGCAACCTCATTCCACGCTGCGGTTGTGTCACAGGGTAGCCTAGGCTTGGGGGCAGGGGAGATAGGGGGATATAGCCTTAAGGCCCATGAGAGGAACTTCCTCTTCCCTTTTGATTCCCAACATGTGTGTTCCATCTAAGTGCTGTTTTTGGCACAGGCCCTCTAAGGCAAGATTGAGGTGTCTTGAGATATCAAGACAAAGAGATCTTTTCTGGGATGAAATACTTTGAAAACTTTGATTTTTCAACTTTCTTTACATTTGTTAGTTTGATATCAGTACAGAAAAATATATGGAAACATCTTTAAATTTCAGGTCATGAATACATTAATAATAGCCAAAATTTAATGAGTAATTTCTATGTGTAAGGCAATGTTCTAACTCTTTATATGTGTTATCTCCTTTAATTCTCTTGAACAACTCTATGAGGAATGTCCTTTATTATGTATATTTAACTTATGTGAAACTGAATCAGAAGGAGCTAATTTTCTAAAAGTTAGACTGTACTGTTATTCAAAGCTAAATGGACAGACTCCAGAGCCTATACTTTTATCTCTTGAATTTACTGCCTCTTAAAATAGCTAATCAGAATTAAAGTTTGCTGCAAAGTTCTCTATCATTTTATTTAGTAAAGTGTAATGAATATCAAATTATAGTCCTCTGTATGCAGTGACTTATATTCTATAACATAGCTTTCTCTCCATATACATAGAGAATATATAACCTATATTTTAATATTCTTTTTGGACAACACTGTTTGAATGTTGTAAGCCAGTAGAGGCATAGTTATATTAGATATGTGAAAAAAAGTGAAGTGTTAGTTACTCAGTCCTACTCTTTGGGACCCCATGGACTGTAGCCCACCAGCCTTATCTGTCCATGAAATTCTTCAGGCAAGAATCCTGGAGTAGGTTGTCATTCTCTTCTCCTGGAGATCTTCATGACCCAGGGATCAAACCTGGGTCTCCTGCATGGCAGGCAGATTCTTTACCATCTGAGCTACAGGTTGTTGTTGTTGTTCAGTTGCCAAGTTGTGTCCAACTCTGCTCGATCCCATGGACAGCAGCATGCCAGGTATGCCTGTTCCTCACCATCTCCTGGAGTTTGCCCAGGTTCATGTCTATTGAACTGTAATGCCATCCAACCATCTCATCCTCTGTCACCCTCTTCTCCGTCTGCCTTCACTCTTTCCCAGCATCAGGGTCTTTTGCAGTGAGTCAGGTATTTGCATCAGGTGGCCAAAATATTACAGTTTCAGCTTCAGCATCAGCCCTTCCAAAGAGTGTTCAGGTTGATCTCCTCACTGTTCAAGGGACTTTCAAGAGTCAGCTCCAGCACCACAGGTTGAAAGCATCAATTTTGCAGCACTCAGCCGGAGAAGGCAATGGCACCCCACTCCGGTACTCTTGCCTGGAAAATCCCATGGACGGAGGAGCCTGGAAGGCTGCAGTCCATGGGGTTGCCAAGGGTTGGACACGGCTGAGTGACTTTACTTTCACTTTTCACTTTCATGCATTGGAGAAGGAAATGGCAACCCACTCCAGTGTTCTTGCCTAGAGAATCCCAGGGACGGGGGAGCCTGGTGGGCTGCCATCTATGGGGTCGCACAGAGTCGGACACGACTGAAGCGACTTAGCAGCAGCAACAGCGACAGCCTTCTTTATTGTCCAGCTCTCACATGCATATGTGATTACTGAAAACTCTTAGATGTACCTAGTTTTGATCTAGTTATTTCCATGTTTGCTGAATCAATTATGAGATTTTAAAAAAGAGCAAAAAATTTTGATCTATACATTGATAAAAAGTGTTTCATGGGATGTTTGACTTTTGTTTTACCATTTGAGCTCTGCCCTCTGTGAGGTAAGTAGGGAAGGTATTCATTCTATCTGCTCCTTGGGTGAAGAAATGGACACATTTAACATGTGGTAGGTCATGTGGTAGCCTCAGATCTAGGTCTTGGAGTCTTCCTGTTGGGGGCATTATATTCTCTGCATGGTTCCCTCCTTTCAGTTTTGTTCTTATGGATTCATTCAGTGGTGTTTCTTGAGCACTTCCACCATGTTGACCTTTGTGCTGGATATTGAGCCAAGTAAAGTGATGGAAATAACTTGGCTTCTCTTAAGATCCTCTCTCCTCCAGAGTCAGTGGAGGAGACTGTTGTGAACTTAATCATAAGATAAGTACTTACAGATTGGAGCTAAGCTGCTGAGGAAGAAATTAACCACCCAGTGAGAGTGGAGAAGACACAGAAGAAGTAGTGAAAGGGAAACTGGATTTTCAGTGTGGAATCAGAGCTCTCTGGAGGAAAACTGGGGATCAGCAGATGTTTGAGGCAGAAGGCATGGTGTAACTGGATTGTCTGGGTATGAGGGGTGGCATTATGAGCAAGTCTGGCAGAGGAGAGCAAGGCCTCTTGTTCCATATGAAGGAGGTGGGCTTTATCCTAGGCCTGGTCCCCTCCTTCTGGAGGAGGGGTGCCACTGAGGGCATTGGCTGGGGACCAGGGGATGCCTGGAGCTACCTGCCTTCTTAGAATGCCAACAGACTAGACTTAAAAAAAAAGAAAAACTTTGTTGTATATTAATTCTACTATCATTATTAGTTTACAAGTATTTATTAAATTCCTGCTATGTACATTGTCCCAGACACTGAAACACAGTAGAGAATAAAATGTGAAAATTCTTGCTCTGGGTGAGCTTACATTCTCCTAAGGGAAGAGAGTTTATTAGGGAGTGATAAGTCTCAGGAGAAAAAAATAAGTGAAGAGGGGTAGGAAATGTTGGATGGTCCTGGTGATGAATGTTAGATAAGGTCACTGAAGAAGCTTCATGGATAAGGTGACTTTTAATGAGGGAATTAACTCAGGGACCATCTGGGGAATAACACTCAGCAGAGAGCTTGGCGTATCCCAGAAATGAGAGTGTCCCTTGCGTGCAGAGGAGCAGCTGGGATGCTGGGAGGGCATGGTAGAGAGGGATGTCAGGCAGGTAATGATGGCCAAGTCCTGTAGGGCCTTGTGAGTGATAATCAGGAGTCTGGCTTTTTTGGTACAGATGAGTATCCTCTGACATGCGTTTCACCAGGATCCCTCTGGCTGCTGACTTGAAAACAGACTGCAGGAGGCGATGGGCAGAAACTGAGAAAGCAGTTCTGAGGCTCCTGCGGAAATCCTAGTGATGGATCAGGGATAAGGGGAGCTTGAAATAAGGTGGTGTGGTAAAGGTTGTAAGATTTGGTTAGATTCTAGACATAGTTTGCAAGGCTAGCCAGTGAGACTTACTCACGGACAAGATGGGCAAGGCAAAGGTGAGGCGTTAGAGATAACCCCAATATTTTTGTCCTGAGGAACTAAGAGAAGGCAGTTTTCATTTTTCTGAGATGAGGAAGAATGCTGGGGGAGCTTAGTTTTGGGCTCTGATAGTGTCCATTAGACAGACTTTGGTTACTGAAGAAGATCTGTGCAGGTGTGCGTGCTAAGTCACTTCTGTCATGTCCGACTCTTTGTAATCCTGTGGACTGTAGCCCACCAGGCTCCTCTGTCCTTGGGATTCTCCAGGCAAGAATACTGGAGTGAGTTGCCATGCCCTCCTCTAGGGGATCTTCCCAAGCCAGGGACTGAACCCACAACTCTTATGTCTCTTGCATTGGTAGATGGGTTCTTTACCACTCGTGCCAAAGAAGATTCATAGGACCCCCAGTGACAGTGCTCATTACAGCAGCACCCATGGTCCATGCCAGGCCATACTCCTTCCTTGGATCAAGAACCCCCCGTGTGTGCTTAGAACGCCATGGGACCAGGAAGACCAAAACAATGTCTTGACCGGAGTTTCCGGTCCCCTGCTGGCCACTTTAGCATTGTCTTGCCATATCGTCAGCTTCGGTGGCACTGCTTTCCAGGAGACTCTCTGAGACCAGGTGCAAATCATCTGTCACACTGTTATCCTCAAATAATGCCGGCAAGCTGGTGCTCACCTCCCTGGAGTGCCTCAGGCCGTGGTTATAAAACAGCACTCTTGATCAGTGTGTCTCATGCCTTTACCAGGGGACGGGGTTGTGTGGGTATTTTAGCCCAATGGCTCAAGCCAATTCCCACCCAGCCAATATAAATCTGAGATGCCTGTGAGCACATCCAAGGGTTGATGTTGTGTGGGCTGCTGGAGATGTGTTGGCCTTTGGGGGAAGGTCAGGAGGAAGATATCCTTTTGGAACTCATCTTTATGCCAAAACCATTTGAAGTCAAGACTTTGGATAAAAACACCTGGGGAATGGGTGTAGGTTGAGATGAGCAAAGATTATAGTAAACTCCCAGGAGAATGTCAACATGTCCAGGTTGCTAAGAAATAGATCCCAAATTTACGTGAATGATTGATTTACAACCTAAGATTTCAAGGATGTTTCTCTCATTTTAGCAACTTGTATCACCCCATTCCCCCAAGGTTTCACTTTTCTTTGCATAGCAACCCTTTTAAAAAACATGTAAAAAGTGGTCTCTAATCATGGGAGCCACTGAAAATGTTTGAATGGGGGGGGGCAATTATGTTTGGGACTGTGTCTCTCTTAATGGCAAATGGGATAGCTGGGCGTATGAAAATTGGACTTAGACCTGATTGTATATGGTGGTGAGTGATACTACATGGCTCTACATATAGTATTGTGATTCACACCATTCTGTATACAATGGTTTTGTAGCTATTATTTTATTTTGTATAAGCATCCAGGTATATAAAATATTTGGCTTCCATGAAAAAGCAAAATGATAGGATACCAAAAGAGAAACTCCCCAGGTTATTAGGTGCACAATATGCTACTGGAGATCAGTGGAGAAATAACTCC
>SJYC01102731.1:0-11385 GCA_006408675.1 Madoqua kirkii | reverse complement strand
TACATTAAGCATTTAAGAAACCACTGAGTTAGTTTTAACTGAGTTTGAAGGGATCTTCCCAATCCAGGGGTTGAATCCAGGTCTCCTGCATTGCAGGCAGATTCTTTACCAGTTGAGCCACAAGGGAAGCCCAAGAATACTGGAATGGGTAGCCTATCCTTTCTCCAGGGGATCCCTTTCCAGGGGATCTTCCCGAACCAGGAATCGAACCGGGATCTTCTGCATTGCAGCCAGTTTCTTTACCAAACTGGGGTCTCCTGCATTGCAGGTGGATTCTTAACCAACTGAGCTATCAGAGAAGCCCTGAATGTATAGCAGGCAATTCAAAGGTATTAGGTAGATATATACTACCACTGTGCTATAAAGAACATCAAATGAAGATGTGATTCATGCCTTCAAACACTCAAATTTAGTAGAGGAGGCAGAATAAAATGATGAATTGTGGTGCTTATTAAACTTAGATACATGTGGTAACAGAAGCAGGAAAGACTATTTCTGAGTAAGGGGATCAGGAAAGATTAGTGGAGGGGGTGACATTTACATTTAAGCTTTGAAAGTTAAAGAAGAAAAAGTGTGTGTTCTATGCAGAGGGAACCCCAGGAGCAATAGCAAGGATCTTGGCAATGACCGGCAGGCATGTGCAACTGTGGGAGAACTGGAGAATGACATGAAACCAGACAGTTTACTGGGGACAGCCCTCGAATTCTAATGTAAGGAATCTTGTTTTATTCTGATAAAAGGAAAAGAAGGATGGGAGTGGTTATTGAAGGTTTCTAAACAGTGGGTGACACTGTGAAATATTATGCCAGAAATGTGAAAGCCAGGATCACAGTGAAAGACAGGTGGGAGGTTGCGGCAATAATCCGTGTGATAGATAAGAAGTTAGTTTAGGTGGGTAGTAGCGGAGGTAGAGAAGAAGGTATCTGAACTGTATATTAGAAAGATTTAGATTTGCTGCCAGTTTCAATGTATTTTTTAAAAAATTGAATAATATCAAAGTTGATGCTGAGGTTTCTGGCTACTGCACATAGATGCAAATATTTTCAAACAATAATGGCATGATTTGATAGCTGGAGTGGTTATTGGAGAATATGAGAAATTCCTTTGCAAATACATTGTAATACATTTAAAAATAGATTTTGGCTGACAATTTATTTGGGCTAAACTAAAAACATGACTTAAATGTAAAGCTCAAATAGTATTAGAGTGAAGCTTGACTAGCATATATCTGTCAATATCATTATGATGGTGGCTGTAAAATTCTTAGAGTTGTATACCTGCATTTTCATTATTTCATATATTTGAATACTATTTTGCATGTTAATGCATATTATATTACTTAATTCACACAGCCCTGATATGTATATTTTAGTTCATATTTGTACAATGAGGAAGCTGAGGTACAGATTAAGTGCCTTGTAGTTCAGGAAGAGACAGAATGGTACCTTGATTAGATTTTTGCTTGTGACTCCATCTCCAGGGCCTTTTGTTTAGAGGGTTACACAAGAATGTGTGTAGTATAACGTCTGCTGCTGCTGCTAAGTTGCTTCAGTCGTGTCGAACTCTGTGCGACCCCATAGACAGCAGCCCATCAGGCTTCCCCATCCCTGGGATTCTCCAGGCAAGAACACTGGAGTGGGTTGCCATTTCCTTCTCCAATGCATGAAAGTGAAAAGTGAAGGTGAAATCGCTCAGTTGTGTCCGACTCTTAGCGACCGCATGGACTGCAGCCTACAAGGCTCCTCTGTCTGTGGGATTTTCCAGGCAAGAGTACTGGAGTGGGGTGCCATTGCCTTCTCCAAGCATAATGTCTAGTGATAGTAAATACCTGATAAATATTTAGTTCAAGGGTGTGGACTATGCTGTGCTGAGTCCCTCATTTATGTCTAACTCTGCAACCCCATGGACTGTAGCCCACTGGACTCCTCTGTCCATGGGATTCTCCAGACAAGAATACTAGAGTGGGTTGCCATGCCCTCCTCCAGGGGATCTCCCCAACCCAGGGATCGAACCCAGGTCTCCCACATTGCAGGCAGATTCTTTACTATCTGAGACACCAGGGTAGCCCAAAAATACGGAGTGGGAAGCCTATCCCTTCTCCAGATCTCCCCAACCCAGGAATCCAACTGGGGTCTCCTGCATTGCAGGTGGGTTCTTTACCAGCTGAGCTACCCTGGAAGCCCTCGTTCAAGAATACATCTTTTTAAAAAGTACTTTGATTTTGTTTGGTCAGGAAGCAGAGAGATTCTTCTTCATCATCCCCTTTTGTAGATAAGGAAACTGAGGCACAGAATGTCTAACCCCACGTTAGTCAGCCTTTTTTGGCTTAAGGTGCGGACAGTGGCGTAACGAGCATTAGGATTGCAGAGTTGTCCTGGTGATTCTGTAGTTTATTTCCACTGTTCCAAATGCCTTTTCGAAAGCAACATTATTTTCTTGTGTGTCCTCACCCTGGGCGCCGGTTTTATCCAGTCCTGCAAACTCAGTCAGATTTCTGACTTGTGCGCCAAGGATACACTGTCTTCACTTGAAGTTGCTAGTGCATCTATACTCTCCATGTTGTACTTAGATCAGCAGCAGAAGGTGCAGCAGGTCTGTAAGTGTGAAGGCAAGATGTGTGCTGGTGGAAAGCTGGAGTACAATTATAAGGCCACAATGAGCAGCTGAAATATAATGCAGAGACACGCGGTTGGGCGCAAGTCATGCTGAAGCCTGAGCAGGTGAGGTAAGTCAGGGAAGGCGATTGAGAGCTGGTGAATTCTTACCTGGAAGGAGGAGGCGGACAGAAGTGAAAAGTGGAAAAGCAGAGGGAAATAATTGCAAGAACAGACTAAGTTAACAGTCTGTCTGTAGGATTATAGCACTTGCATCCCTGTCTTGATTTCTAACATTCACAATAGTACCTTGTACAAAATCCAGATGATTCCAGCAGATATCAAGAAGAAGGTAACAGTCTGAAATCCTTCCCCCCAGAGTTGGCCAAGACCTCTCTTTAGGCATTATATACAAATGGAATAGACTGGTGTGTGTGTGTGTGTGTGTGTGTGTGTGTGTGTGTGTGTATGCACACATGGGCATATCTCCATGCAGAACTGTACACACAAGGGATCACATAGGCATGCCATTTTGCCATCTCCATTTTTTGCTCACCGTTGTGTAGGGGGCAATTCAGGAATATTCCAAGTCTTCATGTTAGATGTCGTCTGAAAGGTTTTGGCATAGACCTAACAGAGAGTGCTACCCGCCCTCCCAATGTCCCTTGTGGTGGAGGATTTAAATTCTCTTTTGGTCCTTTGGTCCAAATGGTTCATTCTTTTCATAAGTAACGTGTAGAGGAAACTGAAGTATTGACTGAAGGGTTCAAGTACAGAGTATTGAAGACTATAGAGTAGAGCTTGTGGCATTGCAAGAGAGAACTACTCCTCTCTTCTAGACCTTGGAGTAGTAGAGCTGCTACATCCTGAAGTGTTTTCATCTCAGGAAATGAATGATGGTTCTTTTTAGCCATTAAACTGGGAGCCTCTGGTCTAAACTCAGAGGCATGGCCCATTCATTCCTATTTTGTTAATTTTAAGTATTCAGATAGATTAGATGATATCCTTTTCAGTAAGGGAATGAGATGATGTTTTCTATCTTTTTCAGCTGTTTCCTTACCTTTTATTTTTATGAACATTTTAATATCTTGGCTGAATCAAGAAGAGTAATTTATCTAGCTTGGGATTTCTTACTCTTAACAATGGTACTAAGGAACATTTAGAAACAGTACCATGGTTCCCTTTATAAAGCCAGCTTTAAAAGGAATATGTCTACTCTGTGCATCCTGACATTATAAAAATCTGTCATGGATCTAATATCCATAAGCTTCATTTATCTATACTCTTTGAATTTAGCTGTATTTCATCCTGTACCTTCTCCTGAGATATGTCTTACTTTCTATTCAATAGTTTTTCCTTTCATTTTCTCTTTTACAGAATTACATCCCTTAAGTTTTAAGCCATTTGCCTAGTGAATTTTGCAAACAAAGAAATGTAATTCCCTTCTAAAGAGAGGGACACTGTCTTTTTTATTTTCATCCCCTACCGCATCTAAATTCATTCTCAGCTTGTATGCTTTTATAATTCTTGACGATGTGTCTTGGGTCTTTGACTTTCTGGTAGTCATGATTTTTAATCTTTTCCTTAGCTTACAGCGTCTCCTAGATTATTTTACTTACCCTTTTTTGAAGGATAAGTTAACATTTTGATAAGTGTCAATTAAATCTATGGGCAGTATTCCAGAAGAGGAGGAATCGTAATGTAGCCCAAGAGTGGCTGTCAGTTTTGATTCTTTCTCTGTCCTTTTTTTCCCCTTCTGTTTCACCTCTGTTACCTGTCTAGTAATGCCTAGCATTTGTATGCTGGCAGTGTTGAATGATGCCTTCGGGCAAAGAATCGCAGTGACTTGAGGCTTCTTCTAGGTTACTGAAAACGCTGTTTGAAAAGGGCGCATGCGTGCCTGCTCATTTGCTCAGTCGTGTCCGACTCTGTGACCACATGGACTGTAGCCCATCAGGCTCCTCTGTCTGTGGGGTTTCCCAGGCAAGAATACTGAAGTGGGTTGTCACTTCCTCCTCCAGGAGATCTTCCCAACCCAGAGATCGAACCTGTGTCTCCTGCATTGGCAGGCTGATTCTTTACCACTGAGCCACCTTGGAAGCCCATTTGAAAAGGGTAACCTAGGTTATTTTCTCACAAGTTCATTAGTTTTCACTTGACAAGGATGAGCTTCAGTTCTCATGCATGTGCCTCTTCACCCAGGCACGCGAGATTTGAAAAATTTAATTGAGCATCAGGCATTTCACAATCCTAAAGATCATAGTAGTACTTCCACACTTTGACATTCCCTTTTTAGTGTAAAATTAAAACTGCAGAACAGATACCTTCAAACAGATTTAATCCGTTCAGATATATATTTATTGTATCTACATTTCTTAACGATTAAAGCCTTTCCTTTTAGATCTGTAACCAGATGTATGCATTTTTACAAAGAATGTTTGTTTCTGAGTCTTTAGTACATACTCTTCTTTTTATGACTTCTTACATTTTACTAATTCGTTTTTCTCTATGTCCTTATGTCCTCCCTTATAATAGCTGTTTGATTGGTGAAGCCTACTTTCTCTATGCCCCACTGCTCTACTTCCTCTCTATGATTAATTATCTTGCATATGTGTTCAAAAATATGCTCTATGTGCTTTCACTCTGTTCTGCTTTTAATTTTTCTCAGAAAGCTCCAGTTTATTTAGAATTTGTTGTTATATATGAGAGAGCTCCAACTAGTCCTCAGTCTATAATGATGTTTTGTGAAAGTGCCAATATTTGCAGTGTGTTAAGTTTAAAAATGGCTTCCCAGGTGGCTCAGAGGTAAAGAATTTCCCAGGCAAGAATACTGAAGTGGGTTGTCACTTCCTCCTCCAGGAGATCTTCCCAACCCAGAGATCGAACCTGTGTCTCCTGCATTGGCAGGCTGATTCTTTACCACTGAGCCACCTTGGAAGCCCATTTGAAAAGGGTAACCTAGGTTATTTTCTCACAAGTTCATTAGTTTTCACTTGACAAGGATGAGCTTCAGTTCTCATGCATGTGCCTCTTCACCCAGGCACGCGAGATTTGAAAAATTTAATTGAGCATCAGGCATTTCACAATCCTAAAGATCATAGTAGTACTTCCACACTTTGACATTCCCTTTTTAGTGTAAAATTAAAACTGCAGAACAGATACCTTCAAACAGATTTAATCCGTTCAGATATATATTTATTGTATCTACATTTCTTAACGATTAAAGCCTTTCCTTTTAGATCTGTAACCAGATGTATGCATTTTTACAAAGAATGTTTGTTTCTGAGTCTTTAGTACATACTCTTCTTTTTATGACTTCTTACATTTTACTAATTCGTTTTTCTCTATGTCCTTATGTCCTCCCTTATAATAGCTGTTTGATTGGTGAAGCCTACTTTCTCTATGCCCCACTGCTCTACTTCCTCTCTATGATTAATTATCTTGCATATGTGTTCAAAAATATGCTCTATGTGCTTTCACTCTGTTCTGCTTTTAATTTTTCTCAGAAAGCTCCAGTTTATTTAGAATTTGTTGTTATATATGAGAGAGCTCCAATTAGTCCTCAGTCTATAATGATGTTTTGTGAAAGTGCCAATATTTGCAGTGTGTTAAGTTTAAAAATGGCTTCCCAGGTGGCTCAGAGGTAAAGAATCTACCTGCCAATGCAGGAGATCCAGGCTTGAATCCTGGGTTGGGAAGATCCCCTGGAAAAGGAAATGGCAACCTACTCTAGTCATCTTGCCTGGAAAATCCCACAGAGAGAGGAGCCTCGCTGGCTCCAGTCCATGGGGTCACAAAGAGTTGGACACGACTTAGTGACGGAGCAGCAGCAGCGCAGTCAGCAAGCAAGTTAAAAATATGTGCTTCTTTTTAGGGGTACCTAAGAAGTCACAACTTACCAGAAACTTATAGAAGTAAGTTATGTTCTCTGGTGGTGTGACCATGAAGGGAACTCTGGGCAATACATAAAGTGGTGAATGTGAGCACTTTGGACAAGGTGAAGGACCACAGTAGACACTGTCACACGACCGGGTTGGTTGCAGTGATGCACATTTCAGTAAAAAGAATTTTTAGTTCTTAAATGTTCCCTTTTTAGGGTCCCCAAGTTTCTTGGCTATTGTAAACCTCTTTTCTCCAGCTATTCATCTATTGTTATTTTGCTAAAACTCACTTCGAGGAATACAGGGGGTCATCAGAACTCATAAGCCAAAACAGGGCAGGTTCCTTTTGGGCAAATGAAAAGGTCTCCTTTCCTGTCACTGTTATTCATTTATATATAGAGAGGGTGACTTAAAAACGTTTGATTTAAGTGACAGATGTGGTAAAAGGAGCTCCTCTCTCCTTGACACCATGTACATTTGGCCTAAGAGGACTCTAATGGTGCTAAGAAAGCAGAGTCTGAGATTTGTGGATGAGGAGATGCTGGCCTGTGTCTGTTTAGATATTTTGATGTAGCTCTGAGAGCAGAGGTGCCTCGCTTCTCCTCCATGTTTGAAGGGGCATCCTTAGGGAGGTTTTGTGTTAACCAAGAGTCGCGTGTGTCTGTGGTTCTGTGTGTGTTTCCAGTAAGGTGACAGTGTAGTCAGGATTCACTAACAGATTTCCAAGCAAGGCAAGGCCAAATGGGTTAGAAAGGGGAAGTATTGTTATTAGATGGTAGAGGTCTTATGTTGTATTTTCAGGGGGAATAAAGGGAAGGTCTTATTTTCTTTAAACTAACCCTGGAGATGAATACAAATTATGTTCTTTAGTGGGCAGCGTATTTTCACATAGCAGCATCCAGATGTTTCTTGAGCAAAGAAGCAGCTGGTGAATATGGCAGAAATCTCCTTGGCTTTGACTTTAGAGCCTGCTCGGCCATTGTGCCGTTTTCTGGTAAAACAGAGTTTACAATGTTAATTGCATATCAGTCCATAGGGAATGTAAAGGTTTCTGGGTGCAGTTCTGAAGATCCTGTTGGGTGAGGGAGGGGTTGGTGAGGCATTCTCTGAACATCTGTCTTACCCTTGCTTCTCAGAAGGTGAGGCAGGCTGCCTCTCTTCTCCATCTGTCCCAGTGAATGCACAGATCAAGAGCATATCAAAAATGGAGACATTTATTCCCAGTTTTTATGAAAAAAATTTTATAAGACAAAATTATATTTTGATTAGTCAACTTATCACTCATATAGGAGAAAAGGAATTGATTTGTAGCATAGTTTTGTGAGTTGGAATTTTTTTGACATTTGGACACACACTGAACATCCTGAGTTCTCTCTTTCTGAATCAGTTCAGTTCAGTTGCTCAGCTGTGTCCGACTCTTTGCGACCCTACGGACTGCAGCACGCCAGGCTTCCCTGTCCATCATCAACTCCCGGAGCTTGCTCAAACTCATGTCCATCGAGTTGGTGATGCCACTGAATCCTCACTCGGAAATACTTTTGCATTCATCTGTCATGTTCGGACAGCATACCAGCTCTTAGACATGAAATAACATGATGTAAAGATCTACCCATCCAAAGGAAGTAGTTAAAATGCACTTTCATTTTGCAGCAGTGTTTTTTAAAAGGTGTGGTTTTAAGCAAGAGGGATCATCAACATAGAGCTACCCTGACAGAGTGCTCTCTTGAAGCTGCTACACTAGTGGGAAGCGACTGAAAATAAAGAAGCAGCTGAACAAGATCATTTCAGGAAGTGCAAATATTCTAAAGACCAAAGAATGACCCAGTGAGATAGGGGAAGGGCTCCTCTAGAAGGGCTGTGTTCAGATGAGCTTTCTCTGAGATGATGCCAATGAGATGAGGTTTGAATGAGGGAGTCAGTCACGTAGAGATCTTGGGAGGAAGTGTTCCGGGAGCAGTTGGCAGCAAGTGCAGACGTGAGGAGCATCCTTGGTGTGTCCTAGGACCTATGCAAGCACTGGTGTGGGTGGGCCATTGTTTGTGAGTTGAGGGAAGCCGGCCAAAGCTTTCTAGTCTTCATCAATGGGCTAGGTTTTACGTGCAATGGAAATCAACAAGTAAAAAATTAAGAAAGAAACAAACGTAATTATGTCATAATAGTGCTAGGCAAATAATACAGTGATTTGTTAGGGGGATTTAATCAAATAAAATTTGAAAGATTAGTTGGATAAATTTTAATGAAAATTGATTTTGTGAAGAATTTTAAGTAAGGGGGGAACAAACGAGGATTGGGCTAGTAGGAGAGGAGAAAGTCCTTCAGGGAGATGTGTTAAAGGGTGATGATCCTGGTAATGTGTGTACTTTTGGGGAAGATAGGGGAGGACAGATGACTAAGGGTTCTGAAGCTGATACTAGATATTCAACGTAACATAGTGTGTGTAAGATCCATTGGGAAGAAGATCATTTCAATGAGCATAGTAATTGCTAGATGATTTGCATGGGCTCTGTGTGGCAGAAGCCCTTTATTTTGTTTTCATTTTATCAAAATACATCATAATCTCTATTTTAAAATATAAGATGCATATTTATTGCTTAAAATTTTTTTTATTTAAAACTTCCCACAATGGTGATGTTTCTGGTCATGTTACAGCTTACATGCTACCATAAAAAATTGTATAATTACTTTTTCCTTGATAAATATCAATGTTCTTTTTTTTTCCCCTCTGGTTAATAAGTTCCAAAGCTTCACACCAGTTTTCATTTTTGGAAGATGTTTATCAGATGATGACATTTGGCTCCTAATTTGAGCAAGCCTGAAGAATCTATTTCTTGAGGCTCGTTTTAAATAAATTGGTTTAATTAAAAATTGTGAATAGTGTTTTTTATAATATTGGTATCATTCCTGGGGCATATTTTTCATGGACAGCCATACGGTGCTGTCTGTATGCATTATGCAAAAATAATGCAAAACCCATTTTTTTGATAAGACAAGACTTCCTGCTTTATTTTCCTTTTGTTAGCACCTCACAGTCTTATTATTTCTTGATCCATAGAGAACTTGTGTGTATGTTTGTATGTTTTTCTGTGTGTTTTATGCCCTGTGATTCTTCCATTATGCAGGATTAAATTGCTTCAGATAGCCTTCTTCCTTGAGCAAAAAAAAACAAACAAACAAAAAACGTTAATCTCATTATTAACCAAACTGCAATGTGTGTCTTTGAGTCTCAAAATACAGAGAACAAGCAAAAGTGGTAACTTTTATATCTGAAAGTCAGGGAATCTCTGAAAAACATCAGATTTTTCTAATAAAAAACATCAAATTTTTTCATAATGTATTTTGAATTAATTGCATGCAACATTTTAAGGAATAAACTTGTTGAATTGGAACTTGGAATCTACACTGTCTAGTGAAACTCTGTCATTTTAGAACTAAACAGCAAAAAAACAGTTCAACAATTTTTCTAAGAATCTACTACTAGTAAGTAACAGAACAATATTGGATCCATGAATTCAAACTCCCTAAAACTTTCCCCACCTTTCAGTCTATCCTTTTTCTTTTTCTCTTATAAATATAAGCATCTTTCTAGGATCAGAGCTGATAGACTAACATTTTTTATTTTGTTGAAATAAATAATCCATATATTTTGCTTTTGCCCTCTGTTTATAGTTTGTATTTCCATACAGATATGACTCATTATTTGCACCTATCCATTGCTTACTGCCTCTTAACGCTGAGTGAATGAATGAATGAGACTGTGATTAAAAATTGTATTTTATAATATGTAATTTTTATATCCTTATTGTCTCACTTTACAATATATCATGAATCTATCTCTATATCTTTCACAATAGGTTTATGAAATCCTTTTAAATGGCTTTTTAGTATGCCTTTTATGGAAGTATCATGCTCTGTTGATTATTCTCCTATTTCAGGGACTTCATCTTTTATTATTATTTCTTTATTGTGGTGAAAAGCACATAGCCTGAGATCTGCCCAGTTAACAAATTCTTAGGTATGAAGTGCAGTGTTGTTAACTGCAAATACAGTGTTCAGCCGACCGCTGAGCTCTTGTGTCATGTGTGACTGAGGCTCTGTATCTATTGAAAAGCACCTGCACTTGTCCCCTCCCCCAAACCCTGACATCATCATCCTGCTTTCTGCTTCTGTTGTTTGACTACTTAAGATCCCACATGTAAACGTCATCATGAAGTGTATGTCCTTCTGTGACTAGTTTATTTAACTTAGTGTAATGTCCTGAAGTTTCATCCTAGTTGTTGCATGTGAAAGAATGCCTTTCTTTTTGAAGGCTGAATAATAGTTCATTGTATGTGTATACCACTTTATTCCATTATCCATTCTTCCATTGCTTGACATTTAGATTGTCTTCACCTCTTGACTCTTGTGAACAGTGCTACGATGGCTAGCCTCATCTTTGAGAAACTGTTTTGTATTGCTTTGGTTGAATATTCAGAGGTGGAATAACTGGATCATAAGCTAGTTCAGTCTTTACTTTTTGAGGACTATCCATACTATTTCCTATAGTAGCTGTACCTTTACTGTCTTACATTCCCTCCAAAAGTGCCCAAGTGTTGCAGTTTCTCCACATTACTGGCAGCACGTTTTTATGTTCTGTTTTTTTGTTTGTTTTATAATGGTCATCCTAACTGGTGTGAGCTTATATCTCATTGTAGTTTTGATTTGAATTTCCATGATGAGTAGTGATGGTGAGCATTTTTTGTGTTATCTCTTGGCCGTTTGTGTATCTTTTCTGGGTGAATGTCTGTTCAAGTTTTTTGCTTACTTAAAATATTTAAATTTATTTATTTGTTTTGCTATTCAGTTGTAGAAGATCCTTATATATATTGGACATTTACCCCTTATCAGATAAACAATTGGCAGATATTTTCTCC